>ML298860.1:69741-90407 GCA_005239495.1 Nicotiana undulata
CCCCCTAAGCACTTCTGATTCTATGTTCAACCTGATTTAGTGCAACTATGTTCCAATTAGCAATTCTGAAATCTAGTACCTTATTGTCTGTATTGTTAGCTATTCCTTAATCCCAAAGACTTCTGTGCTTATGTGTTTCACTATGTGTGTTGTATATGTTCCCAACTCCCAATCCCATGTGTGAAAGATTGTTGTTTGAGTGATTTTGAACCTGCTTGCTTTGAGTTATTCTTCTGTTTTGTTTGATTCCTCAAGTGTTTACACTATTCCTACTTAACTTATTTTACAACTAAACAACTCCTATTTTATAAGACTCCTTCACTCAACTGGATCATTTTCAATATTGTTTTCCTATCTAAACATCTTCAAAATTATGTCAAGCACTCTCACTCTACTCTTAAGTCCTTAGGTTCTGCCACTCGAGTGTGTGACTGCCTTGGGATCCCTGTGAGATCCCTCTGAACTCTGACACACTGGGGTTGGCTTTTCCACACTGCACTTACTCAGTTCTGGTTATGAAAATCTGGGTGTGAGCACTGGCCGGGATCTTTGAGGTCCTTAGGGAACTCTGACACCCCCGGACATGAGACTGGCTACAAACTCTTGGCATTTGAGGTTATGGAGGTTTGGGTATCCTCGGGATACATTTGGGCCTGCTTCAGGCTCCCTATAGTTTAACTTCTTCTCTTTTATTTAATTATGTAATTTATTCAGCTATTGGTTTGTAATAATTGTTTTAAACAGATATTGGGGATGGCTAGTGAAATGGGAAGGGTAGCTATATAGTTCTATTAATGTGATTGGGTAGAAAGCATGTCTTAGGCTTTACATCCTTTATATGTGCATTAGATACCATATTCATAGGACTTCACCTTTACTGCTTCAGCATCATTAATCTATGTTTCGCATTGAACCAGCCTATCATTTAGAAATCCTGCTCCTAGGATAACGAATAATACTAACATGAAAAATGTTACCCTTGTGTGCATTCAGAAATCATGTTCCAATAATCCTATTACTCTTTTGTGCACTAGATATCATGTTCCCAGGATTTCATATCTACTGTTTCAGCATCTCATCTGTCACTAATTCATATTTTATGCTTATCACTTAGAGATCCTGTTCCTAGGACAATAAACAACATTAACATAAAATTGTTACTCTTGTGCGTTCAGAAATCATGTTCTGTAACTTTTCTGTGCATTTAGAAATCGTATATTAGTAACCCTATTTGCATTCTGTCACTGACCATGAAAAGGTATAAAGCAGTCTCACATTGTGATATTTTTCTGAAAAAAGCTGGTATCAATTTCTGCACTCTCAGATTTACACCATCTAGAACAGCATGTTATAGGTTAAATATTTTAAAGTTGTTTTAAACAATCCCTGTCTATTTAATCGCACAATCCCACACCTAGAAAAGCCTTAGGTAATTAACCTTTATGAAATTGAAAACTGTTTTGATTGTGTTTACTGTTTAAAGACTCACAGGTTTGAACTCCGAAGGCAAACTAGTAGGACCCTGTCGTTGAGTTTGTAAAAAACAAAGTTGCATGTTTCTGTGCGTTGATATTCACTTAGACATCCTGTTTAGGATCCGTTCTAATAAAATTTCCTCTTGTTTATGTTTGAGACGTGCTGCTTATGTGCATTACGTGTGGAGGTAAATCTGAGCTTTTAACTGCCTTCCTGCACTTATCTGTTAGTCCTATTTGTTATTGCCTGTCGCCTAGAATTTTATCCTTTTAAAACCTTAGGGGGTTTGTCTAGAAATGCCTATATCTAAAGGTCCTAAATTCCTCCGGGACCACAAGGAAGGGATGGGTAACAACACGCCTAGAGCTCGCTAAATAAAACTCGCTTAATAGCCGCTAAAGGGTGGGATAATGGGTAGAAAGGGATATGATGACCAATGCGTTAATGCCACATGTAGCCCCTCACTGAGGAGTGATACCGGGAATTGCATTGATGTGATCCTATAGGATAAACGACTTAGGACTTCCCCCCATCATTTACACGTGTTCTTAGACTGTGAATCTTTTAAACTTTATCACACATGTGTGCTTAAATTGTGAATCTTTTAAAAATCTTTATTCATTTGTGCCTAGACTCCTAATTTATCAAACCTTTATTTGTTTACATATGTGTGCTTAGACTGCCTATTTGATACTTGTTTAATTCACAAAGTCTGTTTGGTCGGGAACCACAGTTGTGGACTTTGAGGGGTGCCTAACACATTCCCCTTGAAGTAATTTCAAGCCCTTACCCAATCTCTGGTTATTCAATCTGTGTCGTAAGTAACCCTTAGTAGGTGCCCTAATGCACCTCAATTTGTTACGTGGCGACTCTTCAAATCCTTCACATCCCTTATCCCAAAAGGAAATGCATTTTCCCAATAATGTCAAAAACCCTAACTGATCCGAAAGGGGAGGGAAAAAGGGGGGCGCGACAACTTGGTGTTTTTTTTTTAATTTCTGTGAAGCTCTTATTAATTATTATGACTTCCTTCTCTTTGTTTCACTGTTCATTCTACTAGTATTGGTGTTTGCCTTCACATACTAGTACTATTCGACAGTACTAACGTCCCTTTTGTCGGGGGCGCTACATCTTTGAATGGATGTAGGTGGTTCCATTGCAGATAGCGCCGATCGTAGATAGTGGTGCTCTCTATCTCTCTCTCTCTCTCTATCTCTATCTCTCTCTCTCTCTCTCTCTCTCTCTCACACACCTCACAGCAATCTTGCTGAGCCCCATTCTTCTAGGGGTCATGTAGTTCTCCTTTTGTATAAGTTACCATATTTTGAGGTATAGTCGGGGCCGGCATTGTCATAATTGTCTTTCTTATCATTAGAGGCTCCGTAGACGTCTATGTGGGTTATGTATGGGTATCAGATAGGTCACTGGATTATGTTGTATTTTGAAACTCTTTTCCCACTAAATACTAAATTTATGCATTTTTGGAAACTTAACTATAGCATAAGGAATGTAATGAAAAAGGAACTAGAAACATTCATATTTATATATATATATATATATATATATATATATATATATATATATACATCTGATCTCTCCCTTGTTTAACAAATGGTGACGCGTTCCTTTTTTTTGGATTATGAATGAGTCGGGTAGGAAAGGTCTAATAGGCTTGCTCGACTGGGTTCACTCGGTTGAGCGCCGGTCGCACTCCCCGAGGTTGGGGCGTGACATCTACGGTCGTATAATGGATCGCATAAATGCCATGTTCTACAACATTTTTTCTTCCAACTCCTCAATGCATTGCACAACCCAATGTGCTTTTGTATGCTTGATTGTTGTTTTGTGACTTGTGGGGATGGTTGGTTTGGTTTCAAGAAGGTCTTGGAGTGAATTGGAACACTTAGTTTCTTTTTTGGAAGATTAAGTTATAAGAGTTTACCATGGGTTGACTTTTTGTGTAAACGACCTTGAATTGATGATTTGAGGATTCCAACAGGTTTGTCTAGTGATTTTTGACTTAGGCGTATGTTCGGTTTTGGATTTGGAGGTTCCTAGGGTGTTTTGGTGCTATTTGTCAAACGTTAGCAATTTGAAGGATTGGAGAGTTCCTAAGTTTTACCGGGGTTGACTTTGATGATATCGGATTTGGATTGTTATTACGGAAGTTGGAATATGTTCATTTTGTCATTTTGTACTTGTGTGGAAAGTTTGGTTGTAATCTAGATTGTTAGGCTTGAATCGGACGCTTTATTTGAAGTTTGAAAGTTCTTGAACTTAAGTTATGTTCAACTTGTGTTTTGGTATTTGATTCGTTGATGTGATGTTAAAATATGTGTTTGGAGTCTTGTATAGGTCCAAGTAGTGTTTATGGACTTGTTGGTGTGATTAGACGGGGTACCTGGAGTCTCTGGTGTTTAAGATAGGTCCCGAACCATTTTGATGCATGTTGGCAGATCTGGCGCTGGTGTTTAACCAAAGAATTGGATTCTTTGCTCAAAGCTATTTTAAGAAAAACACGGGTTTCTGATAACCAAAGAATAAACTAATAATTGTAAGTAAACTTGTAAATGAAAAGAAATAAGATGCACAAAAAGTAAGTGTATTGCAGTAGTAGTTCGAATGTGTCTCACAAGTTATATTTTACTCCCTTATATAGGAAATTTCTTAATATAACGTCTACCATTTTCAGTGATTGAGCATTAATGACTAATAATGGCATTAATGTAACGTTACAATGATTAACCTTAACTGTTGCGTGAAGGTTGTGTAACGTCTGGCTCATTAATTGAAGATCTCCGAATTTGCCCTTTATTCTTCCCAGATTCACTCTGATTGTGTCTCTTCATCTTCTCAATCAGGCTGAGATTCCCGTAGCTAATTACCCCGTAGGTGTGCTATTCCTTGCCTCTTTGCCTCGTACCTCTTCATAGAGTCCTATCCAATTGTCGTGTTTTCATTACTCCACATAGATTTCTGAGTCACCACATTTGTTACACGTGTAAAGCTCTTTTTTACAAATACAGCTGGTGTGAAGTTTCACTTGCAATCAATGTGCTTGCAAATGCAAAGGGGAGGCTGATTGGTAGTGGTCACTTTTGTGAAGGTCGGCCGCTTCTACGAGGAGCATCCGCGGATGCGTAAATCGCATTTGCGAAGGGGGTCTGTACCTATGAGGATTGACCGAGTAAGAGAAAGGCGTAGATGCGCAGTAAGGGACCGCACTTGCGAACTCGCAGATACAATGATTTTATTAGTGGGTGCAGAAATTGATGGGCAGTCTTATATCGCTGAGGGTTAGCTCATTTTTCATTATTTGGAGTTTTGGAGCTCGGCTAGAGACCATGTTTTGAGGAATTTTCACCACACTTTGGAGGGTAAGTTATTTCTACTCGATTATCAAATTATATCATATTTTCCCATAGATTATTACACGTCGATTATGGATTTTGGAAGATAAATTTGGGGGTTTTTTATTCCAAAGTATGGGAAGTGTAAATTGGGGATTTGACAGCCGATTTGCACTCAATTTTGGAATCTAATCATATATTTGGACTCATTGGGGTTATGGGTAGTCAGGATCTACCGCTTGACTCGAGTTTTGATTGTGTGGGCCCGTGTTAACTTTTGTTGACTTTTGAGAATTTGATTAAAATAAAATCTTTATTTTTTAATGTTGTTTTCTATGGTTTTGTTTGATGTTATTGAGTTGTTTTCGGATAGATTCGAGCCGGTCAGAGGTGGTTTATGAAGAAAAAGTGATTTTAGAGGGGTGATTTGGCCCGTTTGAGATAAGTATCTTGCCTAATCTTGTATGAAGGAATAACCTTTAGGATTGAACCTTATTTGTCTAATAGTAATGTATGTGAAGCGACGTATATGCAAGGTGGTGAGCATATATACGAGTTTTGTGTATGAAAAATGACCAGATTAGGCTCTGGTCTTCTGTTATGCCTTAGTTTGATTGTATTCTCTCTATGATTCATTTGAAATCCTTTGTATGATTACGTGAGCTTGTCTTTTCATGCTAGAGATCACGTTTTAGGATTATTATCTCCTAATTAGCCAAGATAGACATTTGTGGAATCATTGCTGAATTGATTTAGCCGTAGCAATGCCTTATATATCTAACACACATCCACACTTTATTATTTTCATGTCATTGTGCACCTTATTAATGAAATGTGAGAATATGTCTCCTGATGATAAATTGTTATGATTGTGGCATATGTGGACGGATTGATTGAGTGTTAGCACGAGGTCTCTTCTGTGCGGATGTTGTTATTGTGATGGTGTATGGGGTATAAGGGTGGCATCCATGATTTTGATGATGTGTGGGGTATAAGGGTGGTATTCTCGATTATGATGATATTGTTATTGTTATGGCACAAGGTTTTGTTGTGCAGTGTGTGGATATGGGATCCATCCCCCTAGGATCACCCTCTCGTGTTTCTCTCTTGACGGCGTACACGCGGATTGTGGTACTGTGATTTGTGTACTTGATGCCATGGTATATAAGGGTGGTATTCTTGTTGATGTTGTGCAAAGTATAAGGGTGACATCCTATATTGATGATGAGTGGATTATAAGGGTGGAATTTTTTATTATGCAAGTGAATCTTTTATGATTAGTTATGCAGTTTACATGATTTCACATTACTTTTGACATGCTACCTTATGCCTCTGTTATTGACTAATAGTTCTTTTGTCAAATTTGAATTACCTATGATGATATGATAACTCTTGTTTTGTTCAGATGATGGTACTACATCCTATTATATTCTTATTTCCAGTTATTTGATATATTACACAAGTTCTCTAATAAGTGAGTATCACTCGACTTGAACCTCGTTACTACTTCACTAAAGTTAGTCTTGATACTTATTGAGTATATGTTGTCTCGCACTCATGCTATACTTCTGCACATTTTTGTGCAGATCCTGATACTAGAGCTAGCGGACCTCAAGAGTAAGCTTTTGACTATTCAAGAGTGTAGTGCTACACGGACGCCGCAGACCTTGGAGCCCCCTTCCCTAATTTTCATATTATTGTATTACTTTTACAATATTGTACTTTTTGAGACTCGTTATGTATTCAATTTAGAGCTCATGACTCTGTATTACATGGTTTTGGGAGTTTGGTACTGTCATATTGGCTTTGTTGGAGCTTCATTCCGTTGTTTATGTTAAATTCAGATTAATTATATCTTATTTTGTTGTTTTTATATATTGTCTTACCTAGTCTTGAGGTTAGATTCAATCACAACCATTAGTGGGATTTTGTGGTCGTGACGTTACTATTAATGGTTACGACATGCTAGTTGAACTCTTATTGTTGCATATGGTGAACTTATAGGTGATATTGTTACAACCCAAATTCCACCATGGTCGTGATGGTACCTAACATAGTGCGGTAGGTGAACCAACATACATAGACACTGCAACAAGATAATATTAAATTGGTTCAACTATCATAATATGGGTAAAAGCATGAGTAAGTTAGAAATCAAATCAAAGTGCGGAAAATACTACATAAATCCCCAAAATACGGTAGTACAAAATCATGAGATATTAAGTAGAATACAATAGAGTAGAAAAAGTACTATCTAGAATAAGAAAATACTAGAATAGATAGAAAGGTGACTCCATAAGCTGCAAAACCAAGCACAACAGCTCATGAGGAAGTCTTCAATGCCATCCTAAGCTCCCATCTGAATACCGCTAGGACCAATACCAAGATCTACACAAAAGTATAGTATGAGTACATAACATGTACTGAGTACGTATCAAGTATAACCTCAATGAATAATGGCAAGGTTTGACAAAAGATACTCACTTTCAATAAACTATTTAGTTCATAAGCATACACAAAGCTATACAAATAACTAATAAGAGCGTATGAATATAACATAGTTAAAGAAGTAATAATAGGCATGCTTTCTAGATAACATGATCAAAAGTACAAATCAAGGAACTAAATCTCATATAAAGATGATATGCAATAGTTAGCATTTTATATGTACGCTTCTACATGAGTGTGGAATGCCTATGCATGATAAACGCTCAAACTTTATATAAACCAACCCCATTGCCCTGAAACTCCATTGTTGAACCGCATGTATGCCACTAAGAGAGAAATATAGGAGGTTTATTATAGAGGGATGGACCAATATACACACGTAAAACAAGAATGTGACCACCATGCCCAATATTTGCATAATAGAGTGGATCTTCTATTGCTTGAAATGATCGACTTTGAGGTCATCCTGGGCATGGTCTAGTTTTCTCTGTACCATGTCGTTCTTGATTGCCATGCCAATATTGTTACCTTAGTGATTCCAGAGTTGCCTAGATTATAGTGGAGGGGTTCATCCACTAGTACATCTAGTCGGTCATCTTTTTCTTGAAGGCTCGACAAATGGTCGAGAAAGGTTGTTTGGCCTATCTGGCTTATGTTCGGGATACTACTCTGGAGACTCCCACGATTGATTTAGTGCCCGTGGTGGAGAGTTCTCCGATGTATTTCCTTCTAATCTACTAGGCATGCCACCAGATCCTGATATAGATTTCAATATTGATTGGGGGCCAAGCACCCAGCCTATCTCTATTTTATCGTACCGTAAAGGAAGGGGTTCATCAGGCCAAGTGTGTCGCCTTAGGGTGCACCGATATTTTTTGTGAAGAAGAAGGATGGGAGTATAAGGATGTGCATTGATTACCGCCAGTTGATCAAAACCACTATCAATAATAAGTACATGTTGTCGCACATTGATGATTTGTTTGATCAGTTATAGGGTTCTTGGGTGTTCATTAAGATCGACTTGAGGTCTGAGTATCACCGACTGAGGAATCGTGCGGATTTTCCGAAAATGGCTTTTCGGACTAGATATGGGCACTATAAGTTTCTAGTGATGTCTTACGGCTTTGACTAACGCCCCGATGGCATTTATGGATTTGATGAATCGGGTGTTCAGGACATATCTTGACTTATTTGTCATTGTCTTCATTGATGACATATTGAATTACTCGCATAGTATAGAGGAGCATGAGCATAATTTGAGGATTCTGCTTTAGACCTAGCAGGAACAAAAACTATATGCTAAGTTCTCCAAGTGAGAGTTCCGGTTAGACTCTGTGGCTTTCTTGGGGCATGTTGTATCAGGTGAGGGTATCAAGGTAGATCCTAGGAAGATCGAGGAAGTTTATATTTGGCCTCATTCTACCACAACGACCAAGATCCCAAAGGGTGCTCCGTTCAGATGGTTCGATGATTACGAGGGGATATTCTACAAGCTCAAGACCGCATTGACTACAACACCGGTGTTAGTATTGCCCTCCGGTTCAAGGATGCATACTGTGTATTGTGACACTTCATGCATTGTCTTGGGTTGTATATTGATGCAGGTGGGGTGCGTTACTATGGATGCTTCACGCCAGCTAAACACACATGAGAAGAATTACCTTGTGCATGATTTGGAGTTGGCCGCGATAGTTTATGCTCTCAAGATCTGGAGGCATTATCTTTATGAGGTGTCGCGTGAGGTTTATACCGATCACCGTTTGTTTAAGCAGATGGACCTTAATTTGAGGCAGCACATGTCGCTTAAGTTACTAAAGGATTATTATATTACTATAATCTATCATCTGAGCAGGGTGAATGTGGTTGTGGATGCCTTGAGCATAAGGACCGAGAGTATGGGTAGTTTGGCATTTATTTCAGTGGAGGAGAGGCCATTGGCTTTGGACCTTCAGTCATTAGCTAACAGACTTGTGAGGTTGGATATTTCCGAGCCTAGTCGAGTTCTTACATTTGTTGTGGATCAATCTTCTTTATTTAAGCGAATCAAGACTCATCAGTATGATGATCCGAACTTGCGGGTTCTTAGAGAGACGGTGCTACAACGTGGTGCCAAGGAGGTTTCTATCGGTGATAATGGTGTTCTGACTTCAGGGGCGCCTCTATGTTCGTAATGTTGATGTCCTGAGGGAGACAGTTCTAGAGGAGGCACACGGTTCATAGTATTCTATTTATCCAGGTGCTACGAAGATGTATCATCACCTAAGACAGCATTTCTAGTGGCGGCGGATGAAGAAGGACATAGTAGAGCATGTGGCGAGGTGTCTAAATTGCTAGAAGGTTAAGTATGAGCACCAGAGGCCAGATGGCCTACTTCAATAGATGGTTATACCGGAGTGGAAGTGGGAGTGCATCACTATGGATTTTGTAGTTGGGTTGTCGCGGACTTGAGGAAATTTGATGTCGTTTGGGTCATTGTCGATAGACTGACCAAGTCGGCACATATCATTCTAGCAGTGACTATGTACTCTTCAGAGAGTTTGGCCCAAATTTATATTCACGAGATTGTCCAGTTGCATGGTGTGCCTATTTTCATCATTTCATATAAAGGCCCTCAGTTCACTTCATTTCTGGAGAGAAGTACAGAGTGAGTTGGGTACCTGGGTAGAGCTCAGCACGACCATTCATCCTCAGATCGACTGGCAGTCATAGCGAAAAATTCAGGTTCTAGAGGATATGCTTAGAGCATATGTGATTGACTTCGGAGGGCAGTGGGATCGATTCTTACCTTTGGCTGAGTTAGCTTATAACAACAGTTATCAGTCCAACATTGAGATGTCTCCATTGGAGGCCTTGTATGGTCGGCTATGTCGTTCCTCATCAGTTGGTTTGAGCCCGACGAGGGTAAGTTATATAGTACATATTTGGTAAGGTATGCCTTGGATAAGGTAAAGCTGATTCATGAGTGACTTCGCACAGCTCAGTCGAGGCAGAAGAGTTTGGCGGATCAGAGAGCGCGTGATTTATCATTTATGGCGGTCAAGAAGGTTCTCTTTAAAGTCTCGCTGATGAAGGGTATCATGAGGTTCGGAAAGAGGGGCAAGCTGAGTCTGAGGTTCATCAGTTCGTTTGAGGTGTTGGAGAGAATTGGATAGGTTGCTTATTGTCTTGCTTTGCCTCCTAGTCTATCGGGAGATCATCCAGCTTTCCTCGTATCTCTGCTCCGGAAGTACCATGCCAACATGTCACATGTGTTAGATTACAGTACAGTTCATGTCAGGCCCCAACCTTGGGGAGTGCGACCGGCGCTCAACCGAGATATCCTAGTTAAGAAAACCTACTTAATGGTTTATACCCGACCTAACGCATGAATAATGCAAAGATGAATGTCTCGAGTTGGACAACAAAAGAGTAACATGTACAACACCAATTTCATTCCTTTTAGGAACCCCATTTATAATTCCCAAAATATATTACACATTCGGAGTTTAGAAGTGGAAACATGTGTTACAAGTATAACATTTCTAGTTTGACTTTCCCAAATCAAAATACATCCCACACTAAGTATATGAGCCTCTAATTGATACAAAAGAGTAATATGATAGTGCCAGCGACAAGGCCCCGACTATACCTCATAGGTGCTTTTATTATTTTATGACTTGCGGAGATGATTGTTTTGGTTTCGGAAGGTTTTTGGCTAAATTCGAAACACTTAGTTCCTTAATAGTGGCCTGAGGTGGTCAAGTTTGACTTGAGTCAACATTTTGAGTAAACGATCTCAGAACCAGGATTTGATGGTTCCGATAGGTTCGTATGATGACTGTGGACTTGCGCGTGTGTTTGGGTTGAGTTTTGGGTGATCCGGGAGCGTTTCAGTACCTAATGTTGAAAGTTGGCGCCTTGAAGGTTGTAGAGATTCTTAAATTTGGTTTGAAGTAGATTTTGGTATTATCAATGTCAGTTTGGGATTCCGAGACTAAGAATAGGTTCGTATGGTGATTTGTGACTTGTTATTCTTGGTTTCGATGTTGTTTTACGTGTTCCGAGACTTTTGAGTAGGTATGTATTATATTTATGAACTTGTTGATTCACTTGGACGGGATCCCGAATGGCTCGGGTGTGTTTTGAACCACCTAGAGTTAAGTCCAAATTACAGAAATTGATGGTGTTGGTTTCCTTTTTCACGAAATGGAGGTTGTCACGTATTCTCGATGAAGGATTTGGGGCAGAGGTGTTTTATTCTTCGCGTTCGAGATCAAGGGTTTGCATTCCCGAAGTCATAGGACATGTAACCTTGGAGTTCGCGATGAGAGGTTCGCGTTTGCGTAGAAGGGACAGAGTCTGGAGGGTCAGCATGTCGTTGCCCTTCGCGTTCGCGAAGGGCAGGTCGCATTTGCGAAGCTTTGGATGGGCTAGCCTTTGCGGTCGTGTTCGCGAAGAACATTTTCTGGGCCTTGGCAGATTTTCCCTTCGCAATTGCGATGACCTTTTCGTGATCGCGAAGAAGGGGTCACTCGGCAGAAATTTTTAAAGTGTCAGGATTGAGCTCATTTTTCTCATTCTTACATTTTGTTTGGCCGATTTTGGAGCTTTTTGAGAAGGATTTTTACTTGGCATCTTGAGGTAAGTAATTTCTACGTTATGTGAGTTTAATACATAGTTTATGGGTAGATTTTAATACATGATTTGTGAAAATTATGGGATTATGTTGAAAAATCTAGGGTTTGGTAATAATGGGATTAGGCTACAAAATTGATTATGGAATTGAGTAGAAATTATATATTTGAGTTTCTAAGGTCATGGGTAATGTTATTCTACGAAAATTTCCGAAATCCGGGCACGTGGGCCTGAGGTGGCTTTTAAGGACATTCTGATTTAAACAACAACAACAACAACAAACCCAGTAGTTTCCCATACCTTCCGGTTTAGAATGGGTAATTGATCTAATAGATGAATTATGAACTTTTGAGCATATATTGATTAGTTTGTACGATCTTTGGCTAGTTTTAAATTGCCCGACATCAATTTGGGCAAATAGTGAGGTTAAGGGTCGAGTAGTGGACTTGGAAGCGAAGTAAGTCTCTTTCCTAACCTTGAAAGATAGAATTATCTTCGTAGGTGTTTAACTTGTTATTTGCTAATATTTGTGGGTGCTATGTACACACGAAGTGACGAGAGTGCGTACGTAACTAAAAATCATGTTTATGTCCAGATAGATTTAGGACTTTATCATGCAATATTTGTATTATTTGAACCGAACATGTTAGTTTAATTGCTTGAATTTATGATTGAAGTTGATTAGGGATCATGTTAGGCTGAGCTTCGTTAATATGAGTTTTGGCGGAATATTTGATTGTTGATAGATAATTATGCTTCTTTATATGCATATCTTGGTGTTGTAATTGTATGACCCGTAGAAGAGTTTCTCTATCCTTGTGAATCGGGCTGAACACCTCGACAATATATAGTGAGACGCATCCATGAATCGGTCTGTACGACCTCGGTAGCGTATGTACACGATTATAATGTATAGGGTCGTACTACCTAGGCATAACTCATTGTTAATCGCTAGGAGTCCGAATATACCTGATATTTCCTTCATGACTTGAGAATTTATATTTACTTGATGCTTATTATTTGTTGAAATGGCATGTGATATTTGTGGATTTTAAATTGATATTTTGTCAAAGAATCACGTTATTTATTGTTTCTTACTTCATTGTTATCATTGTGTTTCATGCTTAATTATAATTCTTGCACTCTTTTTATTGACCACTTAGTAAGTGTCGATGTCAACCCCTCGACACTACTTCTTCGAGGTTAGACTAGATACTTACGTGGTATGTTGATTTACGTACTCGTACTACACTTCTACACAAACTGTGCAGGTACTGAGGCAGATACATATGGTATCCATTCGGGCACGCATCCACATTATTCGGAGACTTAGTGGTGAGTGTTACTCCCCCATGCTCCGATTTGTAGCACCCAGAGTCTCCTTCCTATTGCATTTTATATTTCTTTCTATTTTATTTCAGACACTAGTTGTAGTGGTTTGTATATTCTACTAGATTTCTCGTGCACTTGTGACACCAGATTTTGAAAATTTCTAGTGGATGTTTATGGTTTTGCCCCATTAGTATCATCATTTCACTCTTATATTTATTGGTGCTTTATATAACTATGTCCAGCTATACTTAGTTTCTTTATTAAATAAAATTCATGATTTTAAAAGGTAATAAAATGAATAACTAAATAGATAGTTCATCGTTGGTTTGCCTAACAATGACGTTAGGCGCCAACACGGTCTATAATGGGAATTAGGTTGTAACACACATGGTGGTAAAACATGTAGTTAAATGTTGCATCATTAGGTTAGTTATGACAAGCAAGTACTTCCCATAAGTATGCAACTCATTAAGTCGACCATGGTATGAAGCGCTCTATTTTGCGTTTGGTTGTTGGCGTTGAGGTATTACACCACTCTTTTTAAAGAAGACTATGATCCATTAAAGTAATATTAGGATAGACCAAATTAAACACCTACAAGTAATAAAAATTACACAACCAATGTAGTTATATAGAGAAAATGACGTTCTATGGCCCTCTCAAAATTTTAGTAGCCCATATATTTTTCATTAACCAGAAATAGTCTTTAGGCCCAATATATTGACAAGTTTTAGCCATTATTCCTAATGCGCAGATTTTCCTCCTCTTGGGACACTTGAGTACCGATTTTTCTCTATCCAATGTATATTTCCCTTCCAAATGTAACTTTTTTCCTCTTTCTACGTCTCCCTCAGAACATTTCCTTTTCTTCATATAATTATATACACAGCGTATAAAAGTTGTATATGCACTTTTATATGAATTTAATGACATTTTGTATAATAATGTTATTATAAAAATTATATATACACTATTACATTGTATAAATATTTTATATAAAGTGCATCATATATCCTTGAGTTGGTTGGGTATTATCATCGTTTTTTGGAGGGATTTTCATTTAAAGCCTCCCATTGACTAGATTGACACAGAAGGGTGCCCCATTTAGGTGATTTGATGAGTGTGAGGAGAGCTTTCAAAAGCTCAAGACTGCCTCGACTACAACTATAGTTTTGGTTTTGCCTTCGGGATCGGGTTCGTATACAGTCTATTATGATGCTTCATGGATTGGCATTGGGTGCATGTTGATACAGGAGGTGAGAGTGATTGCTTATTCTTCGCGTCAATCGAAGCCCCATGAGAAGAATAACCTAGTGCACTATTGGAGTTGGCAGTCATTGCTCACGCGCTCAAGATTTGGCGGCACTATTTGTACGGTGTGTCTTGTGAGGTGTTCACATATCCCAAGAGTCTCCAGCACTTATTCAAGCAAAATGATCTGAACTGCGGCAATAGAGGTGGCTAGGGCAACTAAAGGACTATGATATTACCATTATTTATCGTCCCCGGAAGGCTAATGTGGTGGCCGACACTTTGAGTTGGAAAGATGAGAGCATAGGTAGCCTTGCTTTTATTCAAGTTGGGTTGAGACCGTTAGCTTTGGATGTTCAGTATTTGGCCAACAAGTTTGTGAGTTTGGATGTTTCAGAGCCTAGCTAGGTTCTGGCTTGTGTGGTTTCACAATCTTCTTCGTTTGAGAACCTCAAGGCGCGTCAGTATGATGACCCCCACTTGTTTGTCCTAAGGGACACGGTGATGCCAAGGAGGTTAGTATTGGTGATGATGGGGTATTGAGGCTTCAGGGCCGTATTTGTGTGCCTAATGTGGATGGGTTACGTGAGTTGATACTTGAGGAGGTCCATAGGTCACGGTATTCCATTCATACGGGTTCCACGAAGATGTACCAAGACTTGAGGCAGCACTATTGATGGCAAAGGATGAAGAAAGATATTTTTGAGTATGTTTCTCAGTGTATGAACTGTCAGAAGGTGAAGTACGAGCATCAGAGACTTGGTGGTTTGCTTCTAAGGCTAGATATTCCGGAGTGGAAGTGGGAGCGTATCACTATAAATTTGGTAGTTCAAATTCTACGGACCCTGAGGAGATTTGATGAAGTGTGGGTTATTGTGGACATGCTGACCAAGTCTTCACACTTCATTCCAGTCATGACTACCTATTGTTCAGAGCAGCTAGCTCGGATTTACATTCGGTGAGATTGTTCGCCTTCATGGTGTGCCCATGTCTATTATCTCAGATCAAGTCACTCAATTCACATCGTATTTTTGGAGAGCATAGCAGTGAGAGTTGGGCACAGAGGTCGAGCTGAGTATAGCATTTCATTCCCAAATGGATGGGCAGTCCAAGTGCAATATTCAAATATTGGAGGACATGTTACAATCATATGTCATTGATTTCAAGGGATCATGGGATCATATTCTACCGCAAACAGAGATCACCTAAAACAACAGTTATTAGTCGAGTATCCAGATGGCTCCATATGAAGCCTTATATGGGAGGCGGTGTCATTCTCCTTTTGGTTGGTTTGAGCCTGGGGAGTCTAGGTTGTTCAACACTGATTTGGTCTGTGATGCTTTGGATAAGATGAGGTTGCTTCTGGAGCGGCTTCGTACATAGCAGACCAGGCAGAAGAGTTATGCAGAGAGGAAGGCTCGTGATGTTGCATATATGTGGGTAAGAAGATTCTACTCAGATTTGCGCCCACGAAGGGTGTGATGAGGTTCGGGAAGAAGGGCAAGTTGAGTCCTCGGTATATTGGCCCATTTGAGGTACTTGAGAGAGTTGGAGAGGTGGTGTACATACTTGCCTGGCCACCTAGTCTATCGGGAGTTCACCTAGTGTTTCATGTTTTCATGCTCCATAAGTATTATGGGGATCCGTCACATGTATTAAACTTCAACGCGGTGCAGTTGGACGAGAATTTGACTTATGATGTGGAGCCGGTGACCATTTTGGACCGGAAGGTTCAAAAATTGAGATTGAAGAATATAGCATCGGTGAAGGTTCATTGGAGAGGTCATCCGGTCGAGGATACTTGCGATACCGAGCAAGATATGCAGAACATATATCCTCACCATTTTGAGACTCCAAGTATGATTCTAGACTCGCTCGAGGACAAACATTTATTTAATAGGGGGAGAATGTAACGACCTGACCGGTCATTTTGCGTATTTGATCCTCGTTCCACAAATTTAATGTTTTACATATGTATATTTGATGTTATGTGACTCTCGGGATTGGTTGGTTTGGGTTCGAGGAGGTTTAGGAGTGAATTGGGACACTTAGTCCCTTGGTTGGAGGCTTAAGTTGCAAAGGTTATCGGAGTTTGGCTTTTGTGTATACCACCCCATAATGGTATTTTGATGGTTCCAATAGGTTCGTATAGTAATTTTGGACTTAGGCGTGTGTACTGATTTGGATTTGGAGGTCTGTTGATTTGGTTTTGGCGAAAGTTAAACAGTTGAAGGTTTAGAAGGTTAATAGGTTTGATCGGGAGTTGACTTTGATGATATCGAGTTCAGATTGTATTTTTGGGACTTAAAATAGGTCAATGTGTTATTTGGGACGTGTGTGCAAAATTTAAGGTCATTTTGAGTTGAATTGATATGGTTCAACTTGAGTTTTGGAAGTTGAAAATTCATTAGTTCCTAAGGCTTGAATCGAGATGCGATTCGTGGTTTTGATGTTGTTTTATATGATTTGAGGCCTAAAGCAGGTTCGTCTTGTGTTTTGGGATTGGTTGGTTTGATTGGACGGGTCCCTGGGCCCCCTATGTGTTTCAGGATGGTTTCGGGCAATTTTCCCTTGTTTTGCATAAGCTGTCTTCTGGTGTTTGGTTGTTCCTCGCGATCGCGGAATAAGGACGGTGATCACGGAGGGTAATTGGTGATAGGTGAGTTTTGCTCTATGTGTTTGCAATGTGGAGGTCGCATTCTCGAAGCTTGAGGAGCATTGGCCTTCGCATTCGCGTAAAAGGGAAGGATGGTCGGGCGCATCAAGTTTTAGACTTTGCGCTTGTGTTGGATGGTCCGCGTTCGTGTTGGCTTGGAAGCTAGTGATTTACGATCGCGGGCCTGGGACCGCGCTCGCGTAAGGTCTATTGGGAGCTGGAATTTTTGTGCTTCGCGATAGCGAGGGTTGTCTCGCGATGCATATGCCTGGGCAGACCTTTAAAATATCATTTTCGAAACTTTGAGTTATTTTATCACATTCTAAGATTGGGAGCTCAGATTTGGGCCATTTTGGAGAGGATTTTCATGATTTGGATTGGGGTAAGTGTTTTTTACTCGGATTTGATTATTGTCCAGGATTCCATCCTTATTTTTAGTATTTAATTGATGAATCTATGTGAAGTAATTGGGGATTTTAACTTTAATAAAAACTTTCCAAATGTAATTTGATGATTTGAACCCCGATTCGGAGTCGAAATTGGTATGGTTGGACTCGTATTCGAATAGGGTATTTAGAATTTGTGAGTTTAGTCGGGTTTCGGGGTGCGCGCCCAGGTTGACTTTTTTATTTTTATATAGATCAAAACTTTATTATTTAGGGTTGTTTCATATGGCAATATTTGATGATATTAAGTTGTTTGTGACTAGATTCGAGTTGTTTGGAAGTCGATTCGCACAGGAATGGATCTTTGGAGTATTGATTCACGCATTTTGAGGTAAGTAACATATCTTAACTTGGTCTGAGGGTAGTTAACCCTGCGAACTATGATACTTGGGATGTGTCTGGGGTAAGTCGGTAACACGCGTGCTAGGTGATGAACGTGTGTGCGTGCACCGGGATATTCATGATCCGGGTAGACTTACTACTATGAGAGTTGTTTCGCTATCATGCCTCATTGTAGCCTTATTTTCTCTACTTGTATGATTATTTGAGCTATCATCCATGTTAGAAATCATTTCTAGGCTATGTGCTTATTTGTTGAGACATGATAGGGATAATATTGTTGTTTTGAGTTGTTTGCCTTAATTGTAAACATACTTTCAGTCATGATGTTATATCTGTATGATATCTTTGTCACAATGCATTCTTATTTTGATTTTTCACATGTTGTTGATGTCGCATATGTGTTACACTGTTGAACTGAGTAATGTGACATATGACTAACTGAGACTTGAGCGGTTGGTGGTTGATCTTAGTCCATAGAGCCGATTTGGTATTGATTTTGAGGTGATGCGTACGCCGGGCCCATATTGAGCTAAGTGGTACTGACTAGGGGGCGACGCGTGCACCGTGCCTCACGATTGGGATAAGTTATATTGATTATTGATAAGCTCTTGCGCAAGGATCCACCGGAGTATGGTATTCACAGTGAGAGCATGTGCATGGCTATATATGTGCTTTGGTGAGGGGCACCCATACAGTGGTGAGTGTGGTTGTGTGCGATATTGTAAGGGGCATTTGTGCCAGGCACCGTGAGCATGCTGAGTGTGATTATACTTGATGGTTTCATTGTGATGTTATTGACTTGACATGTATATATGACATGTAGTCATAGAGATGTATTTTCTCACGCTAAATGGTAATTGAAATGTCCTATCTGTTATTGAAAGTTGGAAGAATCATATATTTCCTCGATAAATTTATGTATTAGTGATTTCAGTGAAAGATTGGACTCTAACTGCCAAGCTTTGGAAGCATGTCTAAATTTTTCTATAACTGTGAACGAGTTGCACACGATATCGTTGAGTTATTTACTTTTACTGCTTTCATTATATGCCGAGTTATTATTGATTATTGGTTTTGGACACTAACTTTATTCCAAGATCGTCACTGCTTTCACCCGAAGACTAGGTTTGTTACTTATTGAGTACATGGAGTCGGTTGTACTCATACTACACCCTGCACTTCATGTGCATTTCCAGGTACTTCCGGGCATGGTGATTGCTAGAGTTCGCACCAATACCAGCTTGTGGAGACTACGAGGTAGTTGTTATGTCGTTCGCAGGCCTTGAAGTTCTCTTTCATTTATTTCTACTATTATTGTTCTACTGTTCGGACAATTGTATTGAGGATATGGCCATGTATTTTGAGATTCTGTAGTGCTCATGTACTCATTGACATCAGATCATTGGGATGGTTGTAATAGTGTTATCATTGTTTTTCTCAGACATTTCATACTATCTCCGCTATTGAGATCATTAAGTTCTGTTTATTAAGTTCATTGTTATTGTGAAACTGTTGGCTTGCCTAGAAACCATCGTTAGGCGTCGTCGCGACTCCAGTGGGAGATTGGCTCCAACAATATATTATTACATTGTATAACTTTTGCACAAAGTGTATCCGCTATTTTTAGTGTATCCCTAATGTATCATTAGTGCATACTCCTGGCTCCGACTTCTTTGTCGCAACATCATAAATGTATATATGTATTGTTATATAATTTATATACATGATTTATACAATGTAAATGTTGGTGGTGGTTTAATGGTGTTTTGTTGTCCGTCTTGGAGGTTGGAACTTCATGATTCTTTAGGGATGAATTTATGTACATTTGTTGTGAAGAAGTGAACGGTGAAGTGTATTTGTGCATGTGGTTATTGCTGCTATCTTCTTCTTCTTCTTCTTCGTCTTCGGAAGGTCTTTGTATATGAGATGTATAATTAACGTATCCCATATATAATAAATGCATAT
The DNA here is from genome assembly GCA_005239495.1 of Nicotiana undulata. Lineage (NCBI taxonomy): Eukaryota > Viridiplantae > Streptophyta > Magnoliopsida > Solanales > Solanaceae > Nicotiana > Nicotiana undulata. The sequence goes on from ML298860.1 coordinate 89,622, forward strand.
ATAGTGTATCTTTTGTATAATTTGTGTATTTGTATACACTTTGAGTTTTTATAAAGTATACACTAACTATACAATGTATATACATGATTATACAATTTTAACCATGAGAATTTTTCTTTCTTTGGGTCATTTTCGGTGGGGGGGAAAAAAAGAGAATTGTAAAAGAGGTGTTGGTAGCGATCGGCAATGGCTAAGGTCACCGATGAGGAGGAGGTCTAGGTTCTTTGATTTTTCTATGTTAGGTGCATCAAAATAGTGATTTATCATTACAAATTTATCTTCACTGTTCTTTTTGAAATGCTTTCCTTTGTTTTATCTAAAATCAACTAATTGCATTTCTAAAAATCAAATAATTGCTACTGCTGGTTAGATTCCACATTTTAGGAGGTAAAGACTAGTTTTTGCTGAATTTTACATGAAGGACTAAAGAGTGAAGAAAGGGCAAAGGGCCGCTCAAAAACTAGTTGTTTAGCACATGTTATTTGTTTTTGGGGATTTTTTCCTTCCTATACCATATATGAAACCTTATTACTAAATATATTTATAGTATCGAAATTACCCGCCATGTCCACGTTTTTTCTACAATTTATGTACCATTCATATATTAGGCATCAAAAAAGGTAGATTCTTCCCTAAAATACGTGCGAAAAATAAGGACCAAATCTTCTGATTGATTTATTCAACATTAAATTCCAATTTTGAAATGGAAAGGATATCTCACATCTGCGAAATTTACTCTCAAACTACAATTTAAAATAAAAAAAAAAAAAAAAAAACGATCAGCTT
>ML298860.1:91112-117712 GCA_005239495.1 Nicotiana undulata
AAATTTGGGTTTTCAAAAATCATTATTTGTTCGGATTGGGTGTTGTTGAAAATAATCGAGAATATGGTTTGGAGTTTATATCTCAATTTTGAGGGGTTTTGATGAAGATTAGACTTGGTTTTGACTGAATTTCAGATTGAATCTCGAATAAGAAGAAGAAGAAGACATATTGCAGAAAATTGTAGATAAATTACAGAAAATTGTAGATAAATTGTAGTTACATTGTAGATAAAATGTAGAGAAATTGTAGTTAAATTATAGATTGTAGATAACTTATATACAATCACGACATTGAGTGTGTCCAGAATGTATAATGTGTAGTTTTTTTGTAGACAAATTGTATTCTAACCTCATAATAACTACGTTTAATATAACTACAAAATTTTCTCTTCATCTACAAAAATTCTACAAAAAAATTCCTTGCGTAAACGATCCAAAGTTCCGCCTCTTATTTTTCTGTTCTCAACCGCCAAAAAACAAGCAAGAGAGCCTCTAATTATTCTCGATGCCTAATTGCTACTGATTTCATTGTTGCATTATAGGGTGAACCTCTTGTATTTGAAAGTTTACATGAGCTGACATCCTTGTTTGTTGTCTCCTCAAAATTCTACCCAGCTGCTCCTGCCGTATGCACTGTCCAGTACCAATATTTTCTGGTGATCTTGCCTTTCAACTAAAGTTGATACGATGAGAAGAAGAAGGAATGGAGAAGAGGAAGAAAGGGGAGGAGAAAACGGCTGGTTACGAATTATGGGGAGAGAGAAACGTGGGATATATGGGCACCTTTAATTAAGGAGTAAAAAACTGCCCATTAATTATACCCTAAATTAATTATGGTATAAAATCGGTAATTTGGTATACTAAGTGTAATTAAGTCAAACCTTAAACATTGAGGGTAATAAGGTTTCCTATGTGGCATAAGAATGTAAAAATTCCTTGTTTTTTACTACAAGTTATAACGTAAAACTATGGGCCAGCGAGTGACATATTTTTTGGCCGAACTGCCAATTATGTCAAAAACTCGTAGTTATACCTACTGTCACAGGTCTTTTACCATGTTTTTGCAGATTATTAGTTCATACTTGTTACTAGTAAAAGTTAATCGTAATTGACTACCCTGAGAGTGCAAAACTTCTTTTAACATTAATAGGATCATATCATAATTCCTATACATTGATGAGTTAAGATCATATTGGCTCTATTCGGGCAAGATGTGCTGACCCCAGGAACATATTGGCTCTGCAATTTTATGACATCCTTAAAGGGTACTAGATATCTAGTTCATTTCCATGGAAGCTGCCACTTGATGAGATTATTTCCATTCCTATTTTTTCCCTTTTCAAGAACAATTCTAGGCTCATAACCTTAATTAGACCATAACATTAAGAATAGGGTTCTGTAAAATTTGGCTTGCACATTGGAAAGAGAAGCTAACCCAGAATCCCAAGAATTCTTTGCAAGTCTTATATTGTTTCAATGTTGATGACACGCACTCTCAAAAATAATTGGTGTACTTGAGCAATCCTCATAGATATACCACAGTAATGAATGATGTCAATACCAATGGTTATCATTTATCATTGAGGTTGTCATCTTTCTCCAGAATTTTCTCATCAGCGGCCTCACTAGGTAAATTAGCAGCAGAAGGTATTTTTCCTGGGTAATTAGTAATCGAAGAATCTGATCCGATCATGCTGGGAAACATCAAGAACAATCAAATTAACTTGGGAGAGGCTAATAAGAAAGGTCTTGATGTGCAAAGGAAGATGGTAAACTGCATTGCTTACCTCCTGTCAACAATCACCATAGACCGGAGTTCACAGTTAGCAAACCTGCATGTATATGCAAAAAAAAATAAACATTTGAAATACTTGTTGAAGTTTTTCTGTTCCATTGGATTGCTTCTGATTGTTATCGAAGCATTGCAGAACGTTCTACCGATTTACACAACTGTTAAACCATGTGCTACTTTTAGAAACGTAGTCCCTCCTGCTATAAAATTTCTAGATTTATCTTTTCTTTTCTCGTCAGATACTTAGTATTAAGTTACCAAGAACAGCGTTTATGTGATTTTAAAAACTGTGCAATCTCTTACATGCAAGGAAAAGTGAAGGGACAATTCAACCACAAAAAGAATGAAATAAAGAAAGAAGAGAAATGGCCAGTCCGCTGGTGTTTGGTGAGGAAAGAAAGAATGATAAAATTACCGTTTGCAAATTTCCTTCTTCACAAAAGGATGACAGTCTGTTCCAAATGCATTCACTGTATGAAACAAGAATCCATTATGTGAGACTACAGCAATCTCCTTCTCTTTTCGTGTGAGCAACCTGCATCGATGGGGAAGTTTACAATGAGGAACAGGAAAACTGATACACACACCTACTTTGCCCATGATTTGGGTAAAGGATTACTTGTAAATCAGTAACAGGTTAGCATTCTGATCTCATTAACCCGTATAACAATATCCAATCCCATATCTAGCTGCTGGTAGACCTGGCCCAGCCAAATTTAAGTACAGAACATTAATAATCTTCATGGTAATAGTAAGTCTTACACACACACACTCTCTCTCTCTCCCTCTATGATTGATAGCTTGTAATGACAGAGCTAGTGGAAGATGAATTCGTTAGGGTTGATTATGTTGCTAAGGTGAGCCACCGCATTGTTCATGGAGGTCATCTTTTCAGCTTTATCTAGTTTATGCCAATTATTTCCTTTGCTTTGGGTTTGTATGCCCGCCAGTTAAACACATATAACTTTATTAGATGTTCGACTGTCTTAGCGTGGGATATGGGCTAGAGTCTTATTACTTAAGTAATCGTTGATTTTCTATTGATAGATTATGGATTTGGTTGATAATTATTCTGCATTTAGTTATTAATAACGCTTTTTACACCTGCACTTATTTTCTCTCGGTGTTTGTATAAATGGTTAATTATATGGGATATAGTTCGGCTGGCGTGGAGTGTTGTGCGCCAATCACGTCTAGGGACAGTTTGGGACGTGACACGAGCCTCGGCTTGTCGTGCTTAGGTTGGACAACCATTTTCTTAAGTGAAGCAACAACCGCTTCCTTCAACAAAGGGCTCGTAAGATGTAGCTAATTCGTAAGATGTAGGCTTAGCTGGCCTACTAGTCAATTTTTTAGATTTCTTCCTTGGGCCTCCTAGCTTTGTTTCCTCTACCCTTATTTTATTTGGGCTGAAATCTATCACAACTTTGAGCTTGTAAGTATCTCTATAATTATGGGCTATGCACTTTTGGCCTAAGGAGGGACTGATTTAATGACCATAAATCCTGGCCCAAGAAACCTAGGTCTAGTGTCATCTTCCACTTGCTTTCATCAGTCCTGACACTAGGCCGCTGTCAGTCATCATGTGCATTTAAGACGGCCTCTTCCCCAACTTTTCCTCCCGCCTTCCTCTTTGTTAGTTTGCTCCATATCTCTTCCTGTCTTTCTCGTCAATCCTAACTAAGGTTCCTGAAGGATTTGCGGTTAGGTACCATTTTTGTGCCCCTTCGGGGGATAGTTATATAGGACATAGAAAACTTGCATAAGGTGGGGATCTCTCCCTTTCTTTAACAAAAAGTTTTACCCTAGATATGACAGTCAAGGTCATGACAAATTCCTCCTCCTGATAAGTAGTTCCATGCACCTGCACCACAGGTAATGCGCTGATATCATTTTTATGTATCCGGTCGAAATAGTCTTATATGAAGGTGTAATCTGGATGTCACTTGCTAGTTGTTACCTTAAATTGGATGGTGAACATTCATATATCCAATGATAGAAACAAGTCACCATCTACCTTACACCAGCATATATGATTATTTCGACGGAATACATACGAAATGATGTCAATAGATTACTTAACCTACACTCCTTGATGTCGGCTATCATCCACCCTGCCCTAGCTGCCCAGTCCATGACTCCATTGATGCATCCTACTAGGTGGTCGAGACAACTAACTAAACAAGTCTCCTCAAAGAATTTCCAGCTCTCAATGTCTTCCATTGACAATGAATAGAGGAACTCCCCATCAACTTTCCTTCAGTGGCAGTACGCATATAAGACTAGGGCCAGTTTCGCTGCTGCTTACCTATAAGATCTTGCAGACTCAAATCTTGCCATGTCTAAGTTTGATATAGTCCATTTACATATACCTACATCCTTTTGAGAAAGCAATTTAACTCTTTCTTAGAAATCATTACTTACCTTTTCAAAAAGATATCTCTTTTCTAGCAATCATTGGATCAGAAATAAGGCAAAAGGAGAAATTCCATCTCTTTTTTGACTTTACGCTCTTTTAACTGCATCAATTTCAGCTTGTGGTAGTTCTTGTCAATTTTCCTTATTACAGTATGAATTTCTTTTACTTTAACAGAGGCATTAAAGACCTGTTTTTCATGTGCAAAATACATTGTCTTGCAAAGTCCAGCAATTTCTACAACAAAGAACAGACACAAACATTCCATTAACTTAAAAGACATTCCCTTCTTTACCACCACCTAGAAGAGATAAATATGGGTTTGGGGGGGGGGGAGGAGTTGAACCTAACCAGTTCAGGAATTTTATTCCCCTAGCCATGACTTCTTCCCTTGTCTCCCTAACATTGGCCTTCCAGAGGGTATCCTCGTCACTTTCAATCTGAACAAAATACCACAAATTCATTAGGTCCATGATAAGGGATATCATTTGAAATGACATATTATACCATACCAAGCACGTGTACTACTATTAAAGACATGGAAGAAGTTTAAATTGTTAAATACTTGCCAGTGAAAGATCAATTGCAGGAAAGAGACACTGATATTCACTTATGCTCCTTCTGCTATCACAAGGATGAACACCCTGCCACCAAATTATATTAGGTCGAACTTAAATAACCGAAAGCATAATAGATCAAGCATCAGTTATCTTTTCATACAAACAGAAATTAGAACCACTAGATGTCACAGATCATAATTGACACAGTTAAGACAACATCTCTTTTTATAATGTAAAGTCACAATTATTGTATTCTGTGACCCAGCAGGTTGAGAATAAAAGTCGAAAAGAAACAGAAAGCTTCTACCTCATTCTTATATAGTAAAATAACAACAGCCTAATCTCAAGAATAGGAAGAACAAGCAGGATGAGGGAAGATTATGAGATTAAGAAAAACAGGGGAACAAGAAAAGAACATAGAACTAACTGACTAGAAACTGGACTCAGATCACTTCTAGCTGGATATTTATAAGTATATTCATATGTGTGTAAGCAGAGGCGTATCTAGTGTAGAAGCTATGGGTTCAATTGAACCTATAGCTCTCGCTCATACCCTGTATTTTTGCTAAAAAAATCATTAAATATGTACAAATAATAAATTTTGAACCCATTAAATTAGATGAGATATAGTAGAATTGCGAATCTGAACCCATAAAATGTAAATTATGAATCCGGCTCTGTGTGTAAGCACTAATACATCCCAAAATTCGCAGATAAGAAGTGACAACAAATGTGTGCTTACAGTGTTCCAAAGACTAATTAACATATATTTTGCTTAATACATCATCCTGAAATGCTCCTCTATTTCTCTCCTTCACAACTCAACTCATAGAACGAGCAAGTTCACTATATACTCAACATTATTAAAATGGTAACTAAAACAGAGAGATACAAATTTACTGCCGATTTTACCAATACTGCAGAAGTCAACTCTCCAACTCCATTTGCAGCATATACTTTCTCATATTTCAAATACCCAAGATATCTCATTCTTAAGATTATGAAATATAGTTACTTTTCCATCTAGAATTTTTGCATGCTGGCAGCGGAGATATAACTTTTGCCACATTTGCTCAGGAATATTTCATCCTTTCTGAAGGTGTGATACAGACTTAAGCTCTACATAAGATGGAAGACTACTAAATAAAAGAGAACAAAGTATCTTGACAAGCAGGAAGGTGTTCAACTGACATACCAAGTGTTCACGACAAAGCTCATGCGCGATGATAGGAGGGCAATCCAGACTAGAAATTGCAGAGCGGTCACTATATCCTGTGTTCGCCACCATCAATGGTAGTATATCCATCCTGTCTTCGTAGCCATCACCACCAAATACTCCAGCTGCTGTTTGCATTGTCCTGTAAAGTCAACCGTAAGTTCTCATAAAGTTCCATTATAGCTACAACAACAACAACGAACCCAGTGTATCCCATTGGGGAGGATAGTGTGTACCCAGACCTTACCCCTACCTTGGGAAGGTAGAGAGCCAATTTCCAATAGACCATCGGCTCAAGAAAAGATGAAAAAAGAAGCAGTAGCAACAAGCGGTATCAACAACAAGATAATAAGAAAATCGAAGCGAAAGAAACAACAGGTAGTAACAGAAGTCTAATAATAAGAAAATACAAGACTAACACTAATACTACTGTATCGAAAAGAAAAATGTTCGACTACCTACTAATTTTCTACCATAATTCTCAGCCTCCACCCTCCAATCTGAGGATCATGTCCTTGGTAAGCTAAAGTAGCGTCATGTCTTGCCTAATCACCTCTTCCCAATACTTCTTTGGCCTACCTCTACCTCTCCTCAGACTCACCAAGGACAACCTCTCGCACCTCCTTACTATGGCATATGTGCCTCTCCTCTTCACATGCTCGAACCTTCTTTTCTCGCATCTCGTGCTCCAGGGGGGTCACTCCCACCGAATATCTTCATTCCTAATCTTATCTATCCTGGCATGCCCACACATTTATCTCAACATCCTCATTTCTGCTACTTTCATCTTCTGGACATGAGAGTCCTTAACTGACCAACATTCTGCCCCATACAACATAGTCGGTCTAACCACTACTCTGTAGAACTTACCTTTAAGTTATGGTGGCACATTCTTACTACACTAAACATCGTATACGAGCCTCCAACCCCGCTCCAATACAATGCGTGACATCCTCGTCAATCCCCCCATTTCCATGGATTACAAAAAGAGGTATGCAACACGAAGACTTCCCAGTGGGTCCCCCTAATAGCTACTAAGATTGTAAATCATCCTAAAGGGAATAACCAAATTTTGTCTGCCATGTCCCTTCTGCTTTTGCTTGCTTGGGTTGGTTGTAAAAGGCAAAATAAATCATGTGTCACATTCAAAGGGAGAAAATTTGATACCTTAGCATAGGAGATGTGACAACTAACTCAATTCTCTTAAAGAGGCCACTTGCATGAACATGTTTACGCAAATTATCAACCTGATACAAGAGCCAACGATATATAAGAAATACGAATCGAGGTGCATCAAGAGTAAGGAGGAGGAGTATTTAGATTAAGTAAAAATTCCGGGATGCTCTCCCACCTGTTGCCAACCAAGTGTAGTAAGGTGTGCATCAAAATATTCAGGAGACATGTATGCTTTGTAATTCTTGTCTCCTTCAACATTGTGAATGCCCTGACCATGCCTCACCTAGATATATGGTTTTAATAAGACCACAAAGCCTTCAAAATTGTGAGCAAAATCCAATAGGGAAGTCAACCTCGACTGTCCTTCAAAACAAAGTCATAACTGCTTGAAATCTTCAATACGAAGTACAACAAAAAAAATTCAGGAAAATTTGAACCAACCAGGTGAATTGTTTTGCAGCGATGCAAGGGAAACAAAGTTGGACCTCCAGTGTTGTCCATGTTTGAAACTGCATCAGGTAATCCAAGTTACAAAATATAGGTGGGACAAACAGTAGAATCTATTTTACTTATGCTATAAAATATTTCCAAATGGCATTACCCATCCCAAATACACTTCATTCATATTAAGGAATTGAATGCAGGAAATAACTCTTGCTAAATTCTTCAATACTCTATCAAAAGCTACAACAACAAGACAATGGAGCTAGCAGAGCATTTGACAAACTCACACCATCCATTTCAGTTCCCGCCTTCACAATAGTAGATGCAGTCCCAAGCATTTTCCATAGATTGGGATTATGTAGTTGCTAGGAAGGGAATAATTATAAGTTGTTAAAGTATTTTTGTGACTGCTCTAGGCTAAGGGGAGAAGGGCATGTCCTACTGGTCAGACAGAAGCCTATCCACCTAGCAGCCTATCTTGTTCATATCGAGCTGGACAAGAGAGACTATCTATCTACTATTATGAAAGGAAGTGGATAGGGTTTGAGTTACCCAGCTCAGTAACAAACAAGGTTCCGAGAACAACCTAATTACGAAAGAAACCCTGTTGATTCGCCAAAGATCTACAAGCCAGGATTCTAGAGAAAGAGATGCTATTAAGGATACTTTAACATAACCTTAGGACTTATCTGGAGTTGGGCATCCCTGACTCCATTCCTGACTAGAGAAGGGAATGCGGTGAACCACCAGTTTGGATCGAAGAATAGGTACCCACGAATTAGCAGCATAGTTGCGGGTAACTTCCTTACTCTACTCCGGTCTCACTCCGACAACGTACTATCCTAGACCTCTGTCTATCCCGACATTGATAGAAATTCATAGTTCTAGTACTTGCATTGCAGTCCGCAATATCCATTTACAATGAAAGCTTATCTGAAGCCAGGGGTTGTATAATTTAGAAAAAGGGAAATAATAAATCCTTGAAAGGTTTGATTCAAAGAGATGGTGCTTGTTCCCCATTAAGCCATTAGGATCGAATAATCAACGAATCCAAAAATATATATATATTTACTAGTCGATCGAAAATGCGAAATTAGATGCGAAATCAGAGATGGAACTCACCAGAAAGGGAATAGCTGCGACTAGATGAAACAAGGAGCAAGTTAGAAGAATCTGGAGATGGGGTTGACTTGAATTTGCAAACGAATGCTAGATATCTTGGATTAGGATCGAATAATGATAGATTTAATTGTGTGGTGAATTAGTTGAGGTGATCAAACTGATCCGAACGCCATCTTATTTATAAATAAAATAAAAAAACTCCAAGTTTTTCAGAGAGGTTGATGAGGATGGGAGTAACTTATAGCCTCAGCTATTGCTGCTCTCTCATTCTTCTGTCTTTGATCCACTCTATTCTTGTCCTTATCATTTTGATTTGATAATGGAAACGAGCTAATTATATACTGACCACATACTTCTGTTGAATTTTGTGTTTTGCCCTTCAATATTGCACTATTTTTCTTGATATTTTGTTTTGCCATTCTATTACTATAAGGGGTCGTTTGGTACGAACTATAAGAAGCTATAAGTGTGGTATAAAAATTTAATACCACCTTAATATCCTGTTGATTAGTAAACCAGGTATAAATTATCCTGGTATTAATTTTAACATTGGGATAACTTATACCTTATAGAATGTGGGGTAATTAGCACCGATATAACTTATACCTTCTTCTTAGAAATTATGCAATTGTCAATCTTAATACAACATATTTGTTGGATCAAGAAGTTGAATGGTTTTGAAGATTGACAAAGGAACTCAGAGTTGAACCAGGTCCATCGCTAAAGACATAGACACATGCAGAGTTGAGGGCACGTGAGGTGCATAAGCAGGAGATAAATGAAATCTGTGATCTAAAGAGATATATCCTAATCGAAAAGATTGCAAATTGATAAGGAGATGGACTCCTTATTCAGTAAGAACAGAATCAAGATAAGGGAGGATTTAGGGAGTTGAGATCAACTAGAACTCTTCCACCAAGGAAGAGTAGCATCCGAATTCTAGTGAATCTCTTTGTCTACTAATCCTATACATTGTTAAGTGTTCTTATTGTATAGGCACGCACAAACGCAGAAGCAAAACAAGAATTGAGAGCAAAATTACCAAAGCAATTTTGCAAGCAGTTCGTGTGAGAATTAAGTGTGCGACTCTGAAGCTACTTAAACCAGCTAGAAGAACCAGTTCCATCTGTTGTCTTTTAGTCTAGTTTATTTGTATTAGGTGATTATAACTTGTACCTTTCAGCTTTATCTAGAAGCAATTGTAATAAGTACTGAGTGTTCAAGTTATAGCTAACTTGAAGTCTGTCGCAAATAGCTAGAGGCTAGTTTGCCACAAAGGGATTAGAAGTAGTCCTTAGGTTTACAAAAGAGTTTATTTCGTAAATGTTGTTTGGCTCAGTGATTTAGTGAAAACCTTGGAAAATCCTACTGGGAAGTAGGTCGTAGTTTTTTCATCTTTTGAGCCAGGTGTTTTTCACGTAAAATTGTTGTGCTCTTTAATTTCTGTATCTATTATTCCGCAAACTATAGAAGTTGGAACACAAAGAAGAACTTGGTCCTTATATAACTAGTGCACGCGAAAATTGGACACCACACAAATCACCCCCATCTTGTGTGGTATTGACGTTTAGAACATCAATTGGTATCAGAGCAGGTTATCCTTGAAGAGGCTAACACCTTAGGAAAAGATCAATATGAATGCACCACCTGGGAACTAGGAAGGACAATCAACTTCTAGGACACCACTCCTCAATGGCATGTACTACTCCTGGTGGAAGAACAGTATGAAGGATCACTTAATTGGAGAAGACTATGAACTATGGGACATAGTCACTGACGGTCCTTTGGCCACCATGAAAAAGACTGCTGAAGGAGTAGATGTGCAAAAGACAAGAGCTGACTACACTGCTGAAGACTTAAGAAAATGGGAAAAGAATGCCAAGGCCAAGAAGTGGCTTGTGTGTGGACTTGGTCCAGATGAATACAGTAGGATTTAAAGTTGCACTACTGCCAAGGAAATTTGGGACATTTTGCATATGGCTCATGAAGGAACTGCACAACTGAAAAGATCCAGAGGTACATTACTATATTCTCAATATGAAAATTTCTCTATGAAGGGAGGAGAGACCATCCAAGAGATGTACATTAGGTTCACTACTCTGACAAATGAACTAAAATCTCTTGGAAGGACTATCCTTGAAGAAGACAAGGTTGAAAAGATTTTGACAATGGTTCTGCCAATTTCTTGGGAGAGTAAGATCACTGCCATCCAGGAATCCAAGAACATGGCAACCCTCAGGTTGGATGAGCTAATTGGAAATCTCATTGCCTATGAACTTAGAAGGCAGACAATGAAGATGGATGCTCCCAAAAAGGAAAAACGTCTGGCACTGAGAATCACTGAGGGAGTAGAACTGGAGGAAGATGAAATGGATATGATCACCAAGGAATTCAGAAACTATCTCATTAGGAAAAAAGGCATCTCACGAGGTGGAAACTACAAGAAGGCAAAGGCACCAGAAAAACCCACAAATGAGGGATGCTACAAATATGGAAAAATTGATCATCACATCAAGAACTGTCCTCAGTGGGAAGTTGAATGGAAAAGGGAAAGATCTTAACGAAGGAACCGGAAGAAGGAATTGGTTCATCCCAAGAAAAACAAAACATCAACAAAAGTTATGGTTGTTGCTTGGGGAGAAAGTTCAGATGAAGAATCAGATGATGAAGATGGAGATGAACAAGCACTCATGGAAATTGGAGAATCATATGAGGAATCAGAGGTAATTATATCTCATCTCAAAAACAAGATTAAGTTCTTATCTAAAGAAAAACTCTATGAATTGTTGCTTGACTTCATTGATGATTCTGAAGAAATTAAATAAAGAGAAAGAGCAGTTGTCTAAGGAGTGTGTAATGTTAAAAGAAAAGTGTAAGAACCTGGAACTCAGAAAGTTCAGATGAAGAATCAGATGATGAAGATGGAGATGAACAAGCACTCATGGAAATTGGAGAATCATATGAGGAATCAGAGGTAATTATATCTCATCTCAAAAACAAGATTAAGTTCTTATCTAAAGAAAAACTCTATGAATTGTTGCTTGACTTCATTGATGATTCTGAAGAAATTAAATAAAGAGAAAGAGCAGTTGTCTAAGGAGTGTGTAATGTTAAAAGAAAAGTGTAAGAACCTGGAACTCAGAATAAGTGAATCTGTGAGTGGAAACACTTCTCTGAAGAACCAGGTTCATCCACTTGAAACAAATTTCCTAGAGTTAAAATCTGAAAATTTAAAACTGAAACAGGAACCAGTAAGAAGACAACTGACAACTCTCAACTCATCTTAGAAGAAACGTAGGCAGACTAAAGGATGAGTTGTATAAGAAAGATGAACAGATAAGAGTGTTGACGGAGGAACTTGGTAAGGTTAGGCATGAACTGGACAGAACATGCAAATGGAATAAATCCTCTGACGCTTTAACATGGCTACAGGAAAATCACAGTAGCAACAGAAGAATACTTGGCTTTGGGAGTCAACTGCCTAAATGGGATCCCAAAAGCAAGTATCTCACACTTCCTGAGAACAAAATTTGTACCCACTATGGTAAGACTGGTCACTACAAAATTGAATGCAATGCAAAAGAGCAGGCCAGTCAAAAGAATAAAAGTTTTGTTCGAAAGAAAAATTGGTTACCAAATTGGGCTAAAAGGAACTTAATTCATCCTTTTTCTTATAGAAAGGGAGACTAACCCCTGATTTTCTTTTGTAGGTTCAAGTGAAAGGGAGTAGTCAAATATGGTACATGAATAGTGGCTGCTCAAAACACATATGACTGGCAACAAGGAACAATTCCTTTCACTTGAGAACCTCAAATGAGGAAATGTCTCCTTTGGAAATGGGAAGAAAGGTGAAATCATTGGGGTTGATAAGGTAGGTAAGGATGACACACATTCCATTGAGAACATTTACTTGATAAATGGCTTGAAATATAGCCTGATCAGTGTGTCACAACTGTGTGACAGAGGTAACCTGGTTGCATTCACTTCTACAAAATGCTTTGTACTAAATATTATCACTGACAAGATTGTTCTGTAGGGAAAAAGAGTGAATAATATCTATATCATAGATCTGTCCACTATGTCAGAAAATGAATTAACATGTTTAAGTGTGCTGGACAGTGATCCCCTCCTTTGTCACAAAAGACTTGGCCATGCTAGTCTAAATCAACTCAACAAATTAGTCTCCAAGGACTTAGTGATAGGACTCCCTAACATTAAGTTCAAGGAAGATAAAGTTTGTGAGGCTTGTGCAAGGGGAAAGCAGGTAATATCATCTTTCAAAAGCAAGAAAATGGTAAGTACCACCAGGACGATGGAACTGGTCCATATGAACCTATGTGGTCCTACGAGAACTCTAAGCAGAGGTGGTAAGAGATATGTAATGGTGCTTGTTGATTACTACTCTAGATTTACCTGGACATTGTTTCTAACATCTAAATATGAAGCATTTGACATGTTCACTTCTTTTGTTAGAAAAATACAGAAACAATTAGGAAATCAACTTGCATCAATTAGATCTGATCATGACACTGAATTTGAAAATGCCAAGTTTACTGAATTTTGTGATGAGCATGGCATATATCATAATTGTTCTGCCCCTAAAACTCCACAACAAAATGGAGTGGTTGAAAGAAAGAATAGGACACTTGAAGATATGGCCAGGACCATGCTTCTTTCTAGTAAACTACCTCACAGCTTCTGGGCAGAAGCCATAAACACTGCATGCTATATCATAAATAGGTGCATGACTAGACCCCTTGTAGAGAAGACTCCCTATGAGTTACGTAAAGGGAGAAAGCCCAATATATCCCATATTAGGGCTTTTGGTTGTAAGTGATTTGTGCACAACAATGACAAGGACTCCCTAGGTAAGTTTGATCCCATAAGTGATGAGGGAGTATTCTTGGGATATTCTTCACATAGTAAGGCTTATAAAGTGTATAACAAAAGAACTATGTGTGTTAACGAAAGTGTGCATGTTGTTTTTGATGAAACTAACATTCTCTCTGAGAGACAAGAATAAGAAGATGAATAAATTGGCTGGTCAGAAACTCAGACCAAACTGGAGCAACACTAGAGAAATGAACGGGTGATGGAACAGGTTCATCCATCCCAGGCAACATGCCAGGGGGAACTGAACAACAAACTAATTTCCAAACCTCATTGGAACTTGTCCCTAATCTTGTTCCTCGGCAACAAAGCACTGTAAGAACTTCAAGCAATAACCAGTTGGTTGTAAAACCATACAGATATCAAAGTTCTCACCCCATTGAGAACATTATAACTGATCCAACATCTGGAATCAGAACCAGGTCCTCTTTGAAAAATATGTGTGTGTTTGATGCTTTTCTATCCTTAATTGAACCTAAAAATATTGTTGAGGCCTTGTAGGATGCAAATTGGGTAAATTCAATGCAAGAAGAACTCAATCAATTTTAAAGAAGACAAGTTTGGCATCTGGTACCCAGACCCCTTGATAGATCAGTGATTGGCACAAAGTGGGTATTCAGAAACAAACTTGATGAAGATGGAACAATCACAAGAAACAAGGCAAGATTAGTGGTTCAAGGTTACAGTCAGGAGGAAGGCATAGACTATGATGAAACCTTTGCTCCTGTGGTAAGGTTGGAAGCAATTAGGCTACTCATAGCCTTTGCTGCTTACATGGAATTCACCCTTAACCAGATGGATGTCAAGAGTGCCTTCCTGAATGGCTATCTCAATGAAGAAGTGTTTGTAAAGAAACCTCTGGGGTTTGAAAACAAGGAGAACCCTGATTATGTGTACAAACTTGACAAAGCACTGTATGGACTCAAGCAAGCTCCAAGGGCATGGTATGAAAGGCTATCAAAATTCCTGCTTGAACATGACTACAAGAGAGGTAAAATTGATAGCACTTTATTCTTGAAGGAAAAAGGTAAAGATCTCTTGGTAGCGCAGATATATGTAGATGGCATAATCTTTGGGGCAACTTCTGAAAAGCTAAGTAAAGAATTTTCTAAAACTAATGGGGAGTGAATTTGTCATGAGCATGATGGGTGAGCTTAACTTCTTTTTAGGCTTACAAATTAAACAAAATTCAAATGGAACTATGATCCATCGACAAAAATATGTGAAAGAATTACTTAAAAGATTTAAAATAGAAGACTTAAAGGAAATTGACACTCCTATTGCAACAACCACAAAACTAGATGTAGATGAACCTGGTTCATCTGTCGATCAAAAGTTGTACAGAGTAATGATTGGTTCATTGTTGTATCTTACTGCCAGTAGACCTGACATTGTCTTCAGTGTAGGGCTTTGTGCAAGATTTCAGGCTAATCCAAAGGAATCACACTTAACTGCAGTGAAGAGAATCTTGAGATACCTTAAAGGCACCACTAACATCTGTCTTTGGTATCCAAAAGGTAGTAATTTTGATCTTGTGGGATATGGTGATGCTAACTATGCAGGATTTTTGGTAGATAGAAAGAGCACCTCAGGTATGACACACTTTCTGGGCTCATGTCTTGTGTCTTGGGCCACAAAGAAGCAGAATTTTGTAGCTCTATCTACTGTTGAGGCTGAGTATGTGGCTGCAACCTCATGTTGTGCTCAGTTGTTATAGATTAAAAAACAATTGTTGGATGTTGGTATAGAGGTTGATTGTAACCCTATCTTTTGTGATAACACTAGTGCTATCAGTATGACAAAGAACCATGTTCTTCATAAAAGAACAAAGCACATAGACGTTAGACACCATTTCTTAAGAGACAACTATGAGAAGGGATTGATCTCTATTGAATTCTGTGCTACTGAGAAACAGATTGCTGACATCTTTACTAAAGCACTAAGTAGAGGGCATTTTGAAAGTAACATGTTAGAGTTAGGGATTATTAAGATCACCTAACTGAACCAGTTCAAAATGAAAACTGAAAAAAAAAATTGGCTAGAAATTCTGAAATTTGTGTAAATAATCAGAATAATCATTGCTCAGTCTCATGCTATAAATAACATACTCTCTTGCCATGTGTTAATATGACTCCTTGGTTACTAATGATGTTTTTCTATCGTTTGAAAATTGAGGCTTAACCAAGAGATTCTTATAGAATGAACCTGGTTCATCAATGCTGGTTCATCTGACAGATGAGGTATGTGTTCTCCACTATACACATCTTGAAATTTTAATAGGTAATCATGAGCAGAACTATATCTAAAACAAGCTCTTTTCAAAATCTAGTTTTTATCCTAAATTTGAACATGTTCCGTCTACCCAAAAGAGTCCAATCGAATTAAAGAGCCTAGATTATAGGATAGCCATAACCGTCACTTGTAACTGACACTTCTGAACCGTTTAGACTTCTTCTTGACCCAAAATTTACACTTGTTGTGTATTAATTACCCATTCCTTTAAAAACCCATCATCATCACTTCTCTAAATCATCATTCTCTTCTCGTCCTCAAGTCATAACCGTCGAAACCCTTTCAACCTTCTGCTCAAACACCTTGATCCTAATCTTCTTCCTTTCTTCAACAAAAATCATCACAATGTCTAATTCTCCACCACCCGCTTCATCCTCCTCCACCACACCTGACTACAGTATCACACTCGAAGATACTGGTTCTACCCCATCTCAATCAAATTCTTCCACACCATCTCATTCCCATCCCACCACCCCTCAAAACAATCATGTTTCGTCTCCTCCAATCACCTTCGTTGCTCAACCAAGCCCTAATACGGAACCCAGGAGAAGACGAGTCAAAATGTTGGCCAGGAAAACAGTGGCCACTGGCTCTCTAGCTAAGAAATTGAATGCTAAGCTTCAAGCCAGCCAGGCTCAAGAATCAGAGAATTCCAATGACTCCTTCAAGTCAGCAACTGGTTCATCCGAGTCTGAACATGTATCATCCATTCCTAAAATTGGGTCAGAGCTTGAAAATCCATAATTTCTGAAAATAGGTTTGTTCTGATTGGGTCTGTAGTGGGTGTGGAAGTACCTGATAGGCGAAGAAGAGGTGGTAAAAATAAAAATGTGAAAGAAAATGAGAGAGAGGAATAAGGAAGTATTGTGAGGGGAACATGCGTAGAAGTTACTCCATTGGCAATTTGTGGTACTACACAGTAATAGTTGAAGAATGAGCCAAGGAATTAGGGGGAAGTAACTCAGGAGATGCTGCTGAGGGGTTATAAAATCTTCAACATGTTACTGATGAACCTGTTTCATCCATTGAGGAAACCTTACCTGACCTTACGAGAAAATTAGGGGAGAGTTATAAACCCAAGAAGAAGAGGACACCCAAGGCTAAGAAGGCTGAAACTCTAGTGGCGAGTAAGAAGAGAAAAGCCACTCCCTCTACTGAAACCCTTTTTCCAAGAGGAAGAACTACAAGAAGTGCAATTAGGCAGAGTGAAGAGGAGTAAGAGAAAGAGAGCTGAAAAGGGGAAGGCAAAAGTGTTTGAGCCTATAGAGGCTGTTGAGGTTGAGGAGATGGACCCGGTCCATCAAGAAGAACAAATGGCAGATGTTGAGGTTCAGACACCAACCAAAGAAAGCCAAGACTTCTTCTAAGAAGTCTACATCTGTGTCTGCTACACCCTCAACTGTTGTAAAGAGGACTAGGTCTACTCTGAAATCAAAGAAGGTTCAGATTGATGAAGAGGATGATTGGAGTGGTGAAGAAGCAGAGGAGTCTGGTGGAGAGAAAGACAATTTGACCAAATTTGGGAAGCGTACTATTCTGAAGGGGAGGTTGTTGAAGGATCTGGAGGAATCTGGCATGGTCTACCTATTGGATACGCTGGAAGTGCAGGGCTGGAAGGACATGGTCCTTCAGTTAGATGGCAGGCTGGCGAGGAGTGAGATTGTAGAGTTCATGGCTAATGTTGAAGTCAAGGACGACATGGTCAAGATACTTGGGATTCCATCTGCCGGTTATGATGATTATACAAGGCAGAAGTGGCCCAGCCTAGATGGTCTTCCTTCTGCACTGCAAATTACCAGGAGGTTTAGTTACAATGCTGCAGAGGTGGAACCAAGGGCAGTTTACAAAAGCGAGATGAAGCCCCCTCACAAGGTGGTGTTTGAATTCATCAACAACTGCGTACTGCCCAGGCAGGAGAGAAGGCACATAGCAAACTACATGGACTTAACCCTCATGGAGTGCTTGGACAGTGGAAAGCAAATCAACTAGCCTTACTTCATCATTCATCTGCTGGACAGGGTGGTCAATGGTTCCAAGGCCCATGCTATCCCATATGGTTTCATCCTCACGACTGTGCTGGCTCACTTCAAGGTGCCTCTGAAGAAGGCAGAAATGGCCACTGTCAAGGACCACTTTGGCAAGAACACACTTCTGGCATGCGGCTATATTGTGAATATTCCTGACAATGAACCTAGTTCATCCAGAAAAATGCTTGTGAACAGCAAAGATAGGTCTCTTGTGTAGGAAGGTGAGGCTAAGGATGCTGAAATACTTAGGCTGAAGAAGCATTTTTCAGAGGTTGAAGCTGAGAGAGATGCTCTCAAAACTAAGCTTACCAAAGAGAAGGAGAAGAATGAGGGGATTCTTCAGAATATGTTGTCTCTTCTCCAAGCACAGAACCCAGCCTCCACCCCTTCCCAGCCTTAGTTGTCCAGTGACCTGTCTTCAACCCTATATGACCCAGATTCGGGAATTTTTTTATTTTCTTTTGTTCATGGTAGTAGCTGTTTTTATTTCTTTGTGTGAATGGTGGTTGAACTATGCTTATATCAATGAATTTTGTTGTTTCTGCTCTTATTCTTGTCTCTCTTTCTTTGATAGTTTGCATTCTTGGTTCACTATTGATGATTAATTCATGTTTGCACTTGTAGTTGCCCCAGTGGCCATGAGTAACTCTTATAAATCTGGTAATTCTGACATTTTGCAAACTTTTCGATGATGCCAAAAGGGGGAAGATGTGCTATATTTTGAATATGTGATATTTATAAGATAATGAACCTGGTTATTCATGGTAAATGCTTAATACTCTAAAAATTGTTAATGTTGGATTAAAGTGGTTACAGGCCTAAGCACAAAGTTTGTTATCATCAAAAGGGGGAATTTGTTGGATCAAGAAGCTGAATGGTTTTGAAGATTGACAAAGGAACTCAGAGTTGAACCAGGTCCATCGCTGAAGACATAGACACATGCAGAGTTGAGGGCACGTGAGGTGCACAAGCAGGAGATAAATGAAATCTGTGATCTAAAGAGATATCTCCTGATCGAAAAGTTTGCAAATTGATAAGGAGATGGACTCCTTATTCAGTAAGAACATAATCAAGATAAGGGAGGATTTAGGGAGTTGAGATCAACTAGAACTCTTCCACCAAGGAAGAGTAGCATCCGAATTCTAGTGAATCTCTTTGTCTACCAATCCTATATATTTTTAAGTGTTCTTATTGTACAGGCACGCACAAACGCAGAAGCAAAACAAGAATTGAGAGCAAAATTACCAAAGCAATTTTGCAAGCAGTTCGTGTGAGAATTAAGTGTGCGGCTCTGAAGCTACTTGAACCAGCTAGAAGAACCAGTTCCATTTGTTGTCTTTTAGTATAGTTTATTTGTAGTAGGTGATTATAACTTGTACCTTTCAGCTTTATCTAGAAGCAATTGTAATAGGTACTGAGTGTTCAAGTTATAGCTAACTTGAAGTTTGTCGCAAATAGCTAGATGCTAGTTTGCCACAAAGGGATTAGAGGTAGTCCTTAGGTTTACAAAAGAGTTTATTCTGTAAATGTTGTTTGGCTCAGTGATTTAGTGAAGAGCTTGGGAAAATCCTACTGGGAAGTAGGTCGCGGTTTTTTCACCTTTTGAGCCAGATGTTTTCCATGTAAAATTGTTCTGTTCTTTAATATTTGTATCTATTACTCCACAAACTATAGAAGTTGGAACACAAAGAAGAATCTGGTCCTTCTATAACTAGTGCACGCGAAAATTGGACACCACACAAATCACCCCCCCTCTTGTGTGGTATTGACGTTTAGAACATCAATACCAAACAATGAATAAACAATAATCCCAGCATAACTTATCCCAATATAACTTATACCGGCATAACGTATACCGGTATAAATCGTATTCCAACCAAACTACCCCTAAAAGAATTACCCTCTTGCGGTCAAGTATTTAAATGAGACGAAGTTTTAGAAATTTACAAGGAGTTTTGACATGTAAATCGAATTTATGCAAAGTATCAAATTATTCCTTTAAATGAATTATGTGAAAGTTTTACATACAACAATAACAATACAGTAGAATCCCACTAGTGGGGTCTAGGGAGAGTTGAATGTACGCAGACCTTACCCCTACCTCAAAAGGATAGAGAGGTTATTTCCGGGAGACCGTCGACTCAGAAACAATAGATCTGTAACCACAACAGAAACCAAAAAAGTAGTATCAGCATGGTAATAATAATAATAATATAAAAATAAATAAATAAAATATATATATATAAAATAAAAAACACAACAAATACCGCTAGCAAACCTAGACAAAACACTATCAAACTAGTCGGCGCAACGAGGAGAAACGCTCGACTACCCTATAACCTACAACCATAATGCTCAACCTCCACACCTTCCTATCAAAGGCCATGTCCTTGGAAATTTGAAGCTACGCCATGTCCTGCCTGATCACCTCGCCCCAGTACTTCTTGGGCCGCCCTCTACCTCTACTCGTAACTGCTAGAACCAAACGCTCACACCTCCTAACCGGAGCATCTAGGGTCATCCTCCGCACGTGCCCGAACCACCGAAGCCTAGATTAATGGATCTTGTCATCTGTGGGAGCCACGCCCACCCTCTCCCGAATATCTTCATTCCTAATCTTCTCTATCCGAGTGTGCCCTCACATCCATCTCTACATCCTCATTTCTGCTACTTTCATCTTCTAAATATGTGAAATCTTGACTGGCCAACACTCATTCCCATACAACATGGCCGGTCTAATCACCGCTCTGTAGAAATTACTTTTAAGTTTCACTGGTACATTCTTATCCCACAGGGCTCCAGACGCTAACCTCCATTTCATCCACCCACCCCGATACGGTGCGTGACATCCCCGTCGATCTCCCCATCTCCCTGGATAATAGACCCTAGGTACTTGAAACTCTCTCTCTCTTAGGGATGACTTGTGAGTCAAGCCTCACTTCCACATCCGCTTCTCCCGACACGTCGCTAAACTTACATTCCAAATATTTCGTCTTGGTCCTACTCAACTTGAAACCTTTAGACTCCAGGGCATGCCTCCATTCCTCTAGTCTCTTGTTAACGCCACCTCGCGTCTCATCAATCAAAACTACATCATTAGCGAACATCATACACCAAGGCACCTCCCCTTGAATATGGCGTGTCAGTGTGTCTATCGCTAGGGAAAATAAGAACGGGCTGAGCGCAGATCCTTGTGTAACCCATATCCACCGAAAAAGGCTCTGAGTCACTTCCCACAATCCTAACCCGGGTCTTAGCTCCATCATACATATCTTTTATCGCCTTAATATAAGCTACCGGTACACCTTTCACCTCCAGGAACCTCCAAAGAACGTCCCTAGGGACCTTGTCATACGCCTTCTCTAGGTTAATAAACACCATGTGCAAATCCCTCTCCCTATCTCTGTATTGTTCTACCAACCTCCTAATAAGATGGATAGCTTCCGTAGTAGAACGACCTGGCATGATCCCGAACTGGTTCTCTAATATAGACATCGCCCTCCTTGCCCTCCCTGTCTTCCACCACCCTCTCCCAAACTTTCAAGGAATGACTCAATAACTTGATACCCCTATAGTTGTTACAATTCTGGATATCATCTTTGTTCTTATACAACAGAATCATCGTAATCCACCTCCACTCATCTGGCATACTCTTCGTCCTGAGAATAAGATTAAACAACCCAGTCAGCCACTCCAAGCCTGCTCTACCCACATATCTCCAAAATTCTACTGGGATCTCGTTTGGTCCAGTCGCTTTGCCCTGACTCATCTTACACATAGCTCCCACGACCTCCTCAACCCTAATGCGCCTACAGTACCTAAAGTCTCGGTGACTCTTAGAGTACTTCAATCCCATACCACGATGTTTCTGTCCTCGTCTTCGTTCAACAGTTTATGAAAGTAAGACTGCTATCTTTTCTTAATTTGGGCCTCTTCCATCAATACATGACCTTCCTCGTCTTTGATGCACCTAACTTGATCCAGGTCACGAGCCTTCCTTTCTCTTGCTCTGGCCAGCCAAAATAACTTCTTGTTCCCACCTTTGGCCCCCAATTCCTCAAACAGCCGACCAAACGCAACAGTCTTAGCCTCTGTGACCGCTAATTTTGCCTCCCTCCTAGCTTCCTTATATCTTTCTATGTTCGCTCTCCTCTGCTCCTCGTCAGTGCTCTCCACTAACTATGTGAAAGTCTTATATGTGTTTTCATTTTCTTACTCTTTGTAAAAAGAATGAATTTATATATTAACTAAGCCCCGTAAGTAAATATTAGTCTGCTTGGCCAAGTTGGAAAAAATCAGCTTATCTTGAGATTTTTTTTTTTCAAAAATACTTTTGGTGAAAAGCAGTTTGTGTTTGGCTAATTAATTTGAAATCACTTCTAAGCAACAATTAGTGTTTGTCCAAGCTTTTAAAAAGTTCTTCTACGTGTATTTTTCTCAAAAGTGCTTCTCTAAGCTTCTGGTAAGAAACTACTTTTTTCTGCTTCTCCAAAACTACTTCTGCTTCTACTCAAAATCACTTTTTTCTTCAAAAAGCTTGACCAAACACTTCAACTTTGAGAAGAAAAAAAATACTTTTTTTCAAAAAAAAAAAAGAAACTTTTCAGCTTGGAGAAGCTTGGCCAAACAGGTTATATAACTTGTTCTAATTTAATTTGGATTGATGCATAATTTTTCTTTCTTACTGTAATTGGCCCCCAATAAAGCATGTCAGACATGATGAAGTTGAGTTTTGACAATGACATAAATTTTGTCACGATCCAAAATCTCAATCAACCGGGGTCGTGATGGTGCCTAACGCCGCTTGTTAGGTATCGCGACTCAAACTCCCACCGGAGCCGTTACAGTGCCTAACACTGCTTGCTAGGAAGGCCAACCATTTTACAATAACAATAAATTCAATTAACCGAAGTTTAATAATCTCAACAACGGAATAATCATAAATATATGAAAATAGCAACAATATCACAACTACCACCATCCTAATGATATGGTGTTAACGAATATGTGATCACTATAAAATCTCAAAATTTGTAGCCAAATCCTCAATACAAATTGTCTAAACGATAAAACATTGGTAACAAAAACAAACAAAAAAGAACTTCAAGGTCTGCGAATGACATAGGAGCTACCTCGTAGTCTCCACAAGTTGGTATCGGTGTGAACTCTAGCAATCACCACCCCCGGAAGCACCTGGACCTGCACATTAAGTGCAGAGTGTAGTATGAATACAACCGTCCACTTGTACATAATAAGTATCAAACTTAACCTCGGGCTGAAAGTAGTGACGATCATGGAAGAAAGTCAGTATCCAACACCAATAATCAATAATAATTCATAATACAATAGAGAGTAAAAGTAAATAACTCAAAAGATATCTTGTTCAGCTCATTCACAATTACGAAAAAAATTAGACATGTTTTTCGAGTATAACAGTCAAAGCTCAATCTTTCACCGAAATTTCTAAAATGTGAGTTTATCAAGGAAACTGTGATTTTACAAACTTTCAACAACAGATAAGACATTTTGTGTCACGCCCCGAACCGGGAACACGGCACCCGATGCCTGACGATATGAGACCGAGCGAACCAACTGTTGGCTGAACCAACATGTTTTATCATAATATTCTTTGTGCGGAAGATAAATTAACACATGTTGCTATACTAAAAGTTTGAATGATATAAATCAATGTGCAGAAACACTAATATAAGTCTGAAGTTTATTTGTAGCCAACATTGTTTATCATAAAAAGCCTGTGAATATGTCTAACTGTTACTGTAGTGTATGAAGCCTCTAATGAAGTAGTGAAAACACTGACTAGCAGCAGAATAATGAAAGATTGCAATGTAACGATAATGCCCCGAAAGAAATTCAGCTCACCAAATAGCTGGTACGAAATCCTAGCGCTTTGAATTGTTAACCTATAAATCATTACCTGCATCGTGAGATGCAGGCCCCGAGCAAAAGGGACATCAGTTAATTTGATTTGCATCGGTATGTAAAACAACTGAAAGAAAAAACTATAAATGCTGAAACTGAAACTAAGTTGATAACTGATAACTGAAATGATAACTGTTCAAACTGAAATGATAACTGATAGTTGAACTCAACCAAGGAAGTAAGGATATATATACTCATTCTTCTAAATGATGAACCACTTGTTTATTTGAATAAACTACGGCCTCAGGCCAATATATATATATATGTGCACAAGCTACGACCTTGGCTCCAAGTATACGTATACGTAACTACAGCCTCAAGCCCAATAATGCATAAAGCATAAACTATGGCCTTAGTCCCAAACATGCATAAAGCATAAACTATAACCTCATGCCCAAATATGCGTAAAACATATAAACTATGGCCTCAAGTCCTAATACAAGTGTTCAACATTAAGGGATTTGAATTCAGGAACTGAGAATCATACTGCAATATGTGATGTGAAAATACTGAATCATACTGAGTTACATGATACTGGAATACTGAATGAGACTAGACTAAGACATATATTCATGAACTGATTATGAAAACTGAAACTTCGACTGTTTATGACACGTGTAGTAATCTAGACTAAGACCCACAGGCATAAAAACCAAGTCTATATTGATTATGTTCTGAGCTCACAACGTTTAGAATGAAAGTCATGAACGAATTATGAAGCTCGAGAATAGAAGTTCTGCAACTATTCAAGCAACTAAACTTAACAATATTTCCGAGGCAATTAGTAACGTCATAAAAGAAATGTAGTGTAGGGAGAATCATTAACATTCCCAAACATAAAGAATTAGCCTCACACGCCTTACTTCCTGCTCTTGAGCGTAATACAACATTCGACAACCCTTTCAACTTTAATCTATATCAATACAAGTCAAAGGGATTCCATACTAGCAATAATACTTATGTTTTGGTCACTTAGGCATTTTATCAAGCATTTGGTGGATATAAAGCTTCATATCCCTTATTAATGGTGTTTCTACACCTAATAACCAATTCTCTTTCTCCTAGATAAATTCTAAAATCTCGAATGGTTATAATCAACATCATTCTTTATCAACCATAAGATAAATTACACCCTTAACCAATAATCAACAATCAACAACCCAAACCTATAACCATTCATGCTTTTTTGTCAAACCTATATATCATGAACTAGAGTCTATAATCATTAATCCAATACTATAATCAAGTATAGGGTAAATATATTACTTTTTTGACGTTCAATCCTCTTGAATTCGAGTTCTACAGTTTCTTTTCTCAACAATGATGTCCCAATCGAATATCTAATAATTTGAAGGGTTTACCTATGTTAATAAGGTGTTAAAGAATTAAAACTAACTTAGAATCACCATTAGAACTCACCTTTGATGGTGGAGGGACCTTGGGTAGGTTAGGTTCTTGAGAGCTTCCCTTTTTAGAGAAAGTTTTTGTGTTTTGGGGTGTGAGGGATGAAGTACGGCTTTAAAAATGACCCCCCCCCCCCCGGGTGAGCTCCCGTGCACCTGAAGGCCCATGCGTGCACCTGACTGAGCAGCAGGGCATTAGCACTTCCACAAGTGCGTGGCCGCGCACGGGACCATCCAGGCACGCATACTGTGTATTGTCCAGAAAAACGCACATAACCTTTTGCACCAAGATCCGTTAAGGTTCCACAATATATTGTTAGAAATCTATTTGAAAGGGATACAACTTTCATGTTTTAAGTTTTCTCAAATTATCAACATATTTTCACTAAATCCTACTATAAGACAGATCTTCCATAAACTTAGTTGATTTTATCGAATCTTATGCACCTCACTTTCCGTTTTGATTCTCAAAATAACTATTTCCACCCCTACTCATCTCAATAGGAATTCATATGTAAAAGATGTCACATTAATACTCATTTGACCCGTCCACACCTAGTCTGAATTACAGAGTGTTACATTATCTCCCCCTTGGGATCATGCGTCCTCGAATGATTGTCTTGACTGTAACAACGTCTAACTCTGGACCTTAAACGGGTTTGGTGGAAACATGTGAACATTGAACTTCCATGAACACTTGCATACTAAAGTGAATGAATACATGATTATTGAACAATTGAGATACTAAACTGAATTGGTACTGATAGGCTATAATTACGTATTTTAGTCACTTATTACACTCTAGTTTACTGCACTTTGATTGAGTTTGAGCTTTAATCGCTAGTGTTTTGTACTAATTATGTGTTTTATGCCTTGTAGGAGTGATTCCGAGTTATATAGATGTTATGGAATGAATTTAAGTGATTTGGAGCTTTGAAGTCTGAGTAAAAGCTCAAGGAATTAAGTTGGGATCGTGCTCGGGGGTCAAATTTGATAGTTGAGAACAAACGACGACTCGAGGAGGCATATTGCGCACTGTCTAGTAAAATGGACATAACTTTTGTCTCCGGACTCCATTTGGGCTATACAATATATGGTTGGAAAGATAACTCAAAGGGCTACAACTTTTATGTTTCATGTTTTTTCGAATTCCAAATGAAACAGTGCCGCGTTCCTACCGCGACCGCGGTGCAACAGCGGCGGAAGGCAGCCTCAGGTTCTGAGAACTTGTTTGGCCGCGGTCCTGGCGCGACCGCGGTGCGACCGCGGCAAGACACGTAAATTTCAAGGATTAATGTGCAAAACACGGGATTTTAAGCCCC
>MDKH01061891.1:0-17605 GCA_005239495.1 Nicotiana undulata
AGTAAGTGCCGAGCCTAACCTCGGCGAAGTAGTGACGAGGCTAGGACACGACCGCAATTAATAAATGTATAGTTCAACAATATAACAGGAAAATAAACAGGAAATACAGTTACGGGGAAAAACATGTTGGGGATATAGGGGCAATAAATTACCAAAACAGCAGGATAAGATAATAACTTAAATGTAGAAGTAAGACATGAGGAATTAACATCTCGAAACAAGTAAATAAGCAGCAAAAGGCACGACATGTGCCCTCGTGCATAGCCTCACAATCATTCGGTACGGAATGTCCCCTTGTGCATAAATAATAAAGTCGCTCGGCACGGAATGTCCCCTCGTGCATAAATAATAATCGCTCGGCACGGAATGTCCCCTCGTGCATAAATAATAATCGCTCGGCACGAAATGTCCCCTCGTGCATATATAATAATCACTCGGCACGGAATGTCCCCTCGTGCATAGCCTCACGATCTCTCGGCATGGAATGTCCTCTCGTGCATAGCCTCACGATCACTCGGCACGGAATGTCCCCTCGTGCATAATGTACACAGAAACAACA
The DNA here is from genome assembly GCA_005239495.1 of Nicotiana undulata. Classification (NCBI taxonomy): domain Eukaryota; kingdom Viridiplantae; phylum Streptophyta; class Magnoliopsida; order Solanales; family Solanaceae; genus Nicotiana; species Nicotiana undulata. Next base: position 560 of record MDKH01061891.1, read on the forward strand.
ATTCAATATAAAGGTTTACAATAAGAAGTTCTAAATGTACAAAAATAACCAACAAAATTCTATCGTCCCGGCAAGGGACTCAGCTATAACCAATCTCTCTCAGAGGCATAATTACAACAATAAAAATCCTCAACTGAACAATTAATCAATAACTTGCCACGTCATGAAACAACATCAATGTATCACTTCTAAATCACCAATTATTCATAGCACAGAGAATATCAAGAACACAATATAATTCATCACATTTGACTCACGGGCATGCTTGACCACAACATATAGATACTCGTCACCTCACCTATACGTTGGACATGAATTACACATAGCAAATAAGACTCTATACCTATTCCTCAAGCTAAGGTTAGGCCAAACACTTACCTCCGCTCCAAAAATGCAAGTCAAGCCTCAATCACAGCCTTTCCTCTCGAATCCAACTCTGAAACGATAGTATCTAGACATAATTGACTTATAAACATCAATAATTACTCAATAAACCAATTCCAAAGCTTAACTATACATTTCCCATCATTCTTCCAAAACAATACAAAAATTCGACCCTGGCTTGGTCCAAACTCGAGGTTCGAACCAAAACACAATAATCCATTTTCCCCACGAGCCCGAATATACAATTTGTTTTGAAATCCGACCCCAAAATGAGGTTGAATTCCCAAAAATTCCATTAACCCTATCTCTACCCAAAACCCCCAATTTCTACCTTAATTTCATGATTTTAGCCCTAGATTCTAGTGATTGATGAAGGAAAATGGAAGAGATTAGAGTTAGGATCACTTACCCAAGTGGTTATGGACGAAAACTCGCTTGAGAATCGCCTATGGGGTCTTGGAGAAGAAGAAGGTGGTGAAAAAGTGAAAATCCCGTATTTATATTCTGTTTTTGAACAAATAATAACTGGGCTGATTTTTGTACTATGCGATCGCAGAAGTGGAGGTGCGATCGCATAGTGTACTGAGTTCTGAGCATCGCGATCGCGGGTCAAAGAATGCGATCGCAGAGAATCCCTAGCTCAAGCTATGCGATCGCAGAGAACATTCACCCAGCCCCCACCCAGCTCTACCTAGTGCATTATGCGATCGCGGAGAACACTATGCGATCGCACAATGCAACAGATCTTCCCCCTCAATGCAAGCCTATGCGATCGCAGAAGTACCTATGCGATGGCATAGAACAAAACACCAGACACCAGCAACAACCTATTTACACCAGATTTTCAACCTTTTAGCACCCCGACACTTACCCGAAACTCACCCGAGCCCTCGGGGCTCAAAACCTAATACACACACAACCTCATAAACATCTTACGGACTTATTCAATTAATTAAACCACCAAAATAACATCAAAAACAATGTATTAAACTCCAAAATCTATAGAATTTTCTCAAACTTCATGAACTTCTAGATTTACCATGTTGATCCGAAACACGTCAAACCAAGTCCGTTTCTTACCAAATTTTACAGACAACTCATATTAACCATATTAAACCTGTTCCGGGCTCCGAAACCATAATACGGGCCCGGTAACGCAGTTTGCACATCAAAGTTCATTTTCAAAAGCCTTTATTATTTTCAGAAAACAGTTTTCTTTAAAAATTCATTTCTCGGACGTGGGACCTCGAAATTCGATTCCGAGCATACGCCCAAGTCCCATATTTTCCTACGGGACCTCCGGGGCCGTCAAATCACGGGTCCGGGTCCGTTTACCAAAAATGTTGACCAAAGTCAACTTTAATCAATTAATTATTATAAATTCAACTCTTTATCAAGTTTCCACATAAAGGCTTCTCGGCTACGCGCCTGGGCTGTGCACGCACCTTGAGGTGAGACTAACGGAGGCTTTCAGGGCCTCAGAACACAGTTTTAGCTAAATTTACTCAGGATGACCTTTTGGGTCATCACACAAAGTCTCCTGGAGGGCTGGAGCAGTAATAGGGACCTCCTATGCCGGTCCTCCAACTGGAGATGTTGTGGCCTCCTTAGTAGCTACTGCCTCCGGTGCTCGGGCTCCACCGCGTGCTCGTCCTTTACCCCTACCCCTTCCTCTAGCGGCTCTGGCTGGGGGCTGGGGTGCCTAATCATCGGTCCGTCAGGTACGGGTCCTCACCACCTGTGAGCAAGAGTAGAATGGAATTTTAGAATTTTGATGTAAGTAACTAGCACGACAAGGAATTCCAATGATTGTGATTGTTCTTAACAGTTACATAGCCTCCCGTAGATAGTTACGGACGTCTCCGTACCGATTCGCGAGACTCTAATAAACCGGCTTGTGACTTGTGACTCCTATTAACCTAGACGCTCTGATACCCACTTGTCACGACCCGATTTACCCTCCGAAAAGGTATCGTGACGGCACCTAGTCTCTACGACTAGGTAAGCCTAAATTTGCGGAAACTCTCAATTCAAAATGATAAATTAAAGGTAGAAAAGGAAAAATATAAGTAGACATAACATAGTCACTCGGCATGTAAAAGTATAACTCCCAAAATTCGGAATGTCACATCATAGTCACAAGCTTGTATACAGTAATAGCTCTATACTATGGGAAAGAAAATACATAGAAATCTCTATCTAAACCAGAATGAAAGGTGACTCGGAGGATTCTACGGACGCGGCAGAATTACCTTATAGTCTCCTCGATACAGCTACGGCGACCACTAGCCCAAGGCTGAGAACTCGAACCTAGATCTGCACACGAAAAACATGTGTAGGAAAGGGCATGAGTAGACCATATTCGGTACCTAGTAAGTGCCAAGCCTAACCCAGTCAAGTAGTGACGATGTCAGGTTAAGGCTCTACTGAATTTATAAATAAGCAATTTAAATAGTACGGAAAAGAAATAAGTTCTAAAGTAGGTAGTTAAAGTGAATAAGCTGAAATAAGACAGTAAAAATGGAGCCCTCGGCTCAGCACAACGTACCACACAATGGAATCTCCCGGGATACCGTCCCGTAGTTCCAATCATCAACATGCAGTACGTGAGGAGCTCCCAAAATACATTTGTAGTCCCTAAAATTAAATATGCAATACAGGGGGATCTCCCAAAATATGTCTGTAGTCCCTAATTTAAATACGCACTTCTAGGGGGGATCTCCCAGCATATGTCTGTAGTCCACAATTTAAATATGCAATGCGAAGTAAATTCCAAATAAACATCAATTCTAACAGTACATCAAAATGTAGGTAGGAAAGCAAGGGAAACTAACTAAACATGGCGCATAGAGTGTCAATTAAGCAATTTAATATGGAAACAATAGGCATGCTTTCCTAATCTAAGATGACAAATTAAACACGTAGAAATGATGTAATAGAAGAACAAGGCACTGTATAATTTTTGAAGGAAAAGTGGGATTTTTGCAGAAATGGCCCGTGTACGTATTCGTCACCTCATGTACACGGGGCCCACACAATAATTATATCAAAACAACCTGAGGGAAATTTCCCAACACAGAGTTAGACAAGCCACTTACCTCGACGGCTGTACTCAAATCGAAACCACGTTCTTGCCACGAGTACCCGACTCCGAATGTCCCAATCTATTCAATTCAATTGCATAATGTAAATATCACTTTAAGAAATAAATCTAGCTAATTAGTTTGAAGCTAATACGGAAAATTAGGAAAATTGCCCAAAAGGTCTCCCGAGCCCACGTCTCGAAATTGAGTAAAAGCTACAAATTCCGGACACCCGTTCACTCACGAGTCTAACCATACAAGAATTAATCGAATCGGATATCAAAACCTCGATCAAAACTCAAAAATTCGGCCTAAGAACTTTATCCAAAGTTTCCCAATTTCCCACCCCAAATTTGAAATTAAAGGATGGATTTGGGTATAGATTCATGGAAAGTAATCTAAACCGAGTAGGAATTACTTACCCCAAGTGACCAGGTGAAAATCCCTTCAAAAATCGCAATCCCCCGAGCTCCGAAGTTCAAAAATGTGAAAAATAGCTTAACCCCTGATTTTGGGTTTTAATAATCTGCCCAGGTATAGTCCTCATTGCGTTCGCGGAAGCACCATCGCGAATGCGAAGGTTAAAATTCACGCGCCCAGATTCTGACCTACGCGAACGCGTTCCTTGGCTTCCCAACCCTACGCGAACGCGGAACGACTCACGCGACCGCGAAGGGTAAAACATAGAACCCCCCCCCCCCCTGAACCTCATTCCTTCTTCGCGAACGCGGCCTGGCCCACGCGTTCTCAACTAACACTAGCACAAACCATCGCGTTCGCACCTCCCCTTACGCAAATGCATAGAGAATTTTCCCCTTAGCCCATATTGGCCTATGCGTTTGCGACACCCCTCACGCGAACGCATAGAATAACACCAGCACCGGCAAAAATCTTATCCTTCCTAAGTCCAAAGTTAGCCTGTTGAGCATCCGAAACACACCCGAGGCCCCCGGGACCTCAACCAAACCTACTAACCAGTCCTAATACCTCATTCAAACTTAGTCGAGCCTTCAAACCACGTCCCATAACATCAAAATCAAGAATTATGCATGGATTCAAGCCTAAGAACTTAGAAAATTTCCAAAATCTACAACAGATGCCGAAACACGTCAAAACTAGTTTAAATGACCTCAAATTTTACACACATGTCATAAATGATACTACGGGCGTACATCTACTCTCAGAATTCCATTCCGAGCCTGAAATCAAAATTTCACCTATCAGCCGAAATCGCCAAAATTCTAACTTTCGCCAATTCAAGCCTAAATCTACTACAGACCTCGAAAACACATTCCGGACATGCTACTAACCCCGAAATCACCCAACAGAGCTAACGGAGTCGACGAAATTCTATTCCGGGCATGCCTTCACACAGTTCCAACTACGGCCCAATTTCTAAAGCTTAAACTCATATATAAGGACTATGTGTCCCAAAACTCTCCAGAATCCACAACTAATCGCTCCGACAATTCCCATAAGCAGAAACAAACGTGGGGAAAGCAGTTATTAGGGGATCGGGGCGCTAACTCTAAAAATGACCGACCGGGTTGTTACATATTATTACAGACCAAAAATGAATAAATTACAGAAATGAAACCGCTATACTATAGGGAGCCTGGATAGTCCCAAAGTAAGACCTAGAGGACCAAGCCTTCAACCAATTCCAAAGTACCAATATCTTATAGTGTCCAAGGGAGTATCTTGACGCGTCAAAGTTCCCAAGGGCTCAGGGATCCCGGGCAATGCTCACACTAAGACTCCTTTAAAGAGAAACAGTTTTTTGTGCAGTGTGGAAGGGCCAGCCCCAGTGTGTCAGAGTTCGGAGGAGTCTCATGGACTCCTAGGCAGTGCTCACACTGAAGGGGCAGGATCCTAGATATTCTAAGAATGGAAGTGGAAGATAGTGCTTGGAAGAGTGGAAATAGTTGTAAGAAAACAAATTAGAAATAAAATAGTTTAGGAGTGAAATAGTTTAGAGGTGAAAACATGTTAGAAGTGAAAATAGTTTAGAAACATTCTGAAAAGATAAAGGTTTAGCAAACAAACAACAAGTAGAAACATAGTCACAAAGTTTCAAAACAAAGATTCACATTGCCCAGCTTCAGCTTAGCTCATTAGTTGACACTAGGTGGGCATATAGCATGCTGAGAACAAGTAATTTCACAGAGAAGGGAGCAGGGGTTAGGAACACAGGAATCCTGAATCAGAAACATACAAAACAAGGTGAGCATGCTGATTAATAGGGACATAGAGCAGGCAGGGATAGGTTGACATTTTACAACAACCAAGTTCATAACACGCACTAGAATATAACATACTGATTTAGGGCCCTAGATAGGAAACACATAAGTCTAATAGCCATACCTAATGATAGAAGTAAACATGCTGGCTTAAGGCAAGATACAAGAAAACACATAATTCACATACAGCAATAAATATGCTGATTAAAAGCAGTAAGATATAGACCTAAATACAGAGGTAGTTATGCCGATTAAGGCAGTAATACAGAAGGGATCATGTTGGTTGAGATCAAGGAAGATACCAATTCAATTATACAAAGTAACCATATTGTTGGAGTTGCAGGACATGAAAGATAAAAGTCTTAGACATAAAGTAAACATGTTGGTTTAAAGCAATAGGCATGAAAGATTGAAACTTAAACAGAAATAAACATGTTGATTAAAGCAATAAACAGGAAATATTGAAACTTATGCAGAAGTAAACATGCTGAATAAAGAAATAAATAAGAAAGACACCGAGTTAAATACATAAGTAGACATGCTAATTGAAATATAGAAGGGACATGGATTCAACATAAGTAAAGCAAACAGATGAGAGAGCACATAGGTTCGAGCTTCATAGTATAATAAATGACATTAGGAGTAGATATATACCGGTTAAAGGTAGAAAACAGGAGGTAAGGTATGCAGAATTCAATGATCTAGCCTTGGCTTTCAGCTGGCTAGACAATATAGTAAACACAAGTATCAAGATGAGAGCAAAGTTTGTGTGTGAGTGTTTGTGAACTATTGTTCGTGTCTTGAAGAATCAGTAATGAGAGTATATAAATAGCACTTAGTAAAGTAGACAAACAAGGCAAGAATAATTTAGAGTTCATAAATAAGGCAAGTAAATATAATCAATCGGTTAATTGGGGCTAAACCCAACTAATTTGCACAAACAGAATCCGGGAATGTCACAGTAGCACAAGGAGAATCAATTACCAGCCTTGATTGAGACTCAAATAAGGTAAACAAATCACTTATTGACCTTAAATTAACTAATTAGTCATAATAAGGCAAGTAACACCAATTAAATGTCACAAATAAGGAAAGTAAGTAAAAATCTCAGAAAATACAGATTTTAACAGGAAAAAATTATTCGAATCCCTAATAGAAATCAATCAGTATATTGGGTTGACAGAAATAAATAAATAATGGAAGAAAAAATTGAAGAAATCAAAAACACAAACAGAACAATTTAGGGTTTAAGCATATACACGAAGATTAATCAAACCAGTAAAGAAATAATCAGATTTAACACTTGCAAGTTAGAAAAACCCTTCTGAAGAAACTTAGGATGAACCCTAATTTCAGAAAAAGTAATGGAATCGAAATAGTTAATCAAAACAGAAGATTTTTTAGGGAAAGTGCCAAATAACACTCAAATCGTTTCAGATCTACAAAGACTAGGTTTTTCCCAAAAACAACAGAGATGAAAGAAAAACGGTCAATAGCCATAGATTCGAACTAAAAATAGGAGGAAATCAGTACTCACAAACGAGAATGGCCATAGGAAGGGTTGTAAACAAGTTTCGGACAAGAACTCAGTTGCATCTCTTTGAGATTCTCTTAGTAATCCATGTAATCAAACAACTAGAATGTATAGAAGGCCGGTAAGGGCCGAAAAATACACAGAAACTCCATAGACGGAAATTTTATCGGTGACGGCGATTAGGGTTTAGGGAGTTACTAAGAGAGAAGGGGAGGGGCTAGGGGGAAACGATGACGATAGAAGGAAAAGGAATGAGGGGGTTAGGATTTGGGTTAGGATTAAAATGGTAAGAAATAACGTGGACCGTTGATCTTAGAGATCAACGACCACGATTAGGAGGGGTCTTTGGGTCGGGTAGGTATAGGATCGGGCCTGGGGTGAATTGGGCTAAGTTTTGAGGGGTTTGGGCTGGTATAATGGGGTTAGGTCCGAAAATTATAAGGGATTAAAAGGGATATTTGTTAAATACCCAATTAATTTAATAATTTGTAAAAATAATTAACAGATTATAAAAATTAATTTTCATGCATAAAAATATTTTAAAATAATTACTCAATATTTTAAAAATACAAAAAGCTATTTTCTGGTAAAATAATGTAATAATGCATACATGAGATATAATTGCAATTAACAACAACAACAACGACCCAATAAAATCCCACATAGTGGGGTCTGGGGAGGGTAGTGAGTATGCAACTTTATCCCTACCCCGAGGGGTAGAGAGGCTGTTTTCGAAAGACCCTCAGCTCAAGAAAAGAAAATAAAAGAAAAGGGAAGAAAGGAGACAATATTAGTACCACCATCATATACCATACAAATAATAACAACATCATGAAAACTAGAAAATAGGTGTAAAGCTGCATACTTATTTCAATTATAACCCAAAAATATAAATGTGACTATTTGTGAAATAATTAGGCTTAGTATAAATATAAATAGTAGAATTAAGTCATAAAATTGTTATAAAATCATTTGTGATGCAATTAGTAATTATTTACATAATAAAATACTGGGATAAATCAATCAAAAATCCTTAAAAAATACAGCAATTGTGGAAAAATATTAATTGATGCTAATGCATTGTTTTGAAGGTATATATGCATTTTAAAAATATTATAGGGAAAAATTGGGTATCAACAGTGGGTATAAGGAAAGGTAAAGGTAGGCCGAAGAATTATTGGGGAGAGGTGATTAGATAAGACATGACACATCTTCAACTTACCGAGTACATGACACTTGATAGGAGAGTGTAGAGCTAGAGAATTAGGGTAGAAGGTTAGTAGTTAGTTGAGCGTATTTCTTTTTCATACAGTAGTATTAGTATTATTCTCATAGTTTTAAATTTTTTTATTTTTATTACTACTTTTTTATTTGTTTCAGTTGTCTTATTATCTTGTTGTTGTTGTTACTGCTTCCTTTCTCTATGACTTCTCCATTAACGCATTTCTTTTTCTAAATGTTGTGATAATGCTTTCTTTGAGTTCTAGTGTCTATTGAAAATAAATTCTCTACCTTAATAAGGTAAAGGTAAGATTTGCGAGGTACGATCTGCATACACATTATTCTCCCTGGACCTTACTTGTGATATTACACTGTGTATGTGGCTATGTTGTTAAATTATCATGTTCTTTTAGTATACTTTATTTAGAAAAATAGCCTTCCAGTCACCTAAACTTGTATTCCCTCCGTCTCAGTTTATGTGAATCTATTTTCTTTTTGGTTCGTTCCAAAAAGTATGACCCCTCTCTAAATTTGAAAATAATTTAACTTAAACTTATAATTTTATCCTTATTGAGAAGTTTCTATACCCACACAAATATTATGGGGCCCTTTGTAACTTGTTTAGTATTATAAATTTTAAAAAATTTCATTTTTTTTTAAATTTCGTGTTCAATCAAATAGGTTCACATAAATAGAGTAACGATTTTTGCAAGTCGGTAATCATGTCATACGCTTTGCGTTTTACTGTGTAATAGGCAGGTTCCACTTTTATCAGTTTAGAAAAAAAATCTTACTTTTTTCTTTCTCCTTCACAGTCAGCGCCGTCTACACCATCACTAATACCATTTCATCGGACCAATAACCAGAAAAATCTCCTCCATGACACTTCTCTCTATCATCTTTATTTTGCTTTTATTATTTTTCTCAAAGAGAGACAAAATCCATCAATTTCATATCAGACCAAACAAAATTGAGGATAGTAGATAGCGAATTTCTCAGTGCCATTGTTAACCTCATTGATCTGGAAATCCTTAGCAGTTTACGAGCATACGCCCCAATCATAATCAAAGATGCTATCTCCTTCAAATCTGAGAAAACACCCAAAAAACAAAAACAGTTAAATAAACCCCAAAATTATTCATTCAAAATACAACCTTTAGTTCTAAGAACCAAACTTGACAGATTAAAACCCCGCAAACTTTCCAGTAAAAATGTCCTAATAGTATAGTAATAAAGAAGACCGTTTCCTAAAATTCTAACATCGATCTATTAAAGCGAATAGACCAATACCAATAAATTTCCAAAAAAATAATATTAAGAGATAAAAATTAAAACTGGGATCTTTATGATCATATAGTAATAAACCCATGAACGAAAAATGACGCATAGTATAGAGATTGAACTAACGGTGCAAGATGGAAAGGCCAGTGGAGTTACAGAATTGGAAGGAGGTTCTTGGTCCTTCATCTCCACGTCTTGAGTCAAATACAAGAACAAAGAAATTGTGGGGAGAGGGAGAGGGGGAGGGGGAGGGGGAGGGGAAGGGAGGGGGTTGTTTTAAAAACTTTTCATTATTTATATTTTCTTTGGTCTTACATTTTCTTAAATCAATTCCACATTTCACGCGCTTATCAAGTGTGATTTCCGCGCAATTTGGCCATGTTAGCTATCAAGGGTCAAAGGTGTTTATAATAGTCATTATGTTAAGTTTGATTATCGGATTGAAAAATCGGTACAAGTTTAAGTGATTGCAAGATCATTTTGTCATGTTATTTTGTTAGCTTATTAATTTATTATTTCAAGTATGCTATTTTAGCTTTCACATGACACCTGATTATTTCAAGAGAGTTCTTAAAAAAAAGTGCATTTCAATGCACTACATTTTATCTTCATATGTAATAAGAAAATGATTGCAATCATGTAACCCAACAAATGCAGCTCAACTACACAGAATCACCTCTCCCCAATACTATTTCGGTCTGCCCTTACTTATGTGTTGGCCCTCCAAAGTCAACATCTCACACCTCCTCACTGGTGCATTTATCCTATCCTCTTCACATGCCCGAACTATCTTCGCCTCGCCTCCCATATCTTATCCTCTATCGAGGCAATGCCCACCTTGTCCCAGATAACTTTATTTCTAATCTTGTCTAACCTGATATGTTGCACATCCATCTCAACATCCATATCTCAGTCACCTTCATATTCTGGATATGGGAGTTCTAGACTAGCCAACACTCCGCTCCATACAACATAGTCGGTCTTACCACCGCTCTATTAGAACTTCCCATTAAGTCTTGGTGTCATATCCTTATCACACAAGACACCGAAAGTGAGCCTCTATTTCATCCATCCCGCCCCAATACAATGCGTGACATCTTCGTCGATCTCCCTATTCCCTTGAATAACTGACTCAAGATACTTGAAACTCTCTCTCATAGGGATGACTTAAAAATCAAACCTCACGTCTTCCTCCGCTACCTGAGTTGCGCCACTGAACTTGCACTCCAAGTATTCTGTTTTGGTCCTACTCAACTTGAAACCTTTAGACTCTAAGGTCTGCCTCCAAACCTCTAACCTCTCGTTTACACCACCGCACGTGTCTCGTCAATTAGCATAATATCATCTGCAAAAAGAAAAAGATATAAATTGGGAAATAAAAGAAAGAGAAAACAAATACAGTCAGACCTCTCTATAACAACATCCTTATATAACAATCATTACTATAAAAGCCAAGTTTTCCTCACAACCTATTTTTAAGTTATATTTTACCTCTTTATAATAATTTTTTACCTATAACAACAACAACCTATTTATAATAGAACGCTCTTTGTAAAATTACCCCTCTATAACAGTCATGTAGAATCTTTAAGATTACTATAATAATTGTAAAATGCACACAATCTTTTCCATTAAACAAATTTTCTATCTTGCATAAGATATAAGATTTGACGATTTGCACATGATACCTTTTCTATTGAAAAAAATTCAAAAAATATTTAAATAGAAATTTAACTAATAAGCTCTTAGATTGTTTTCAAGGAAAAATATTGGATACTTTTTTGCTAAAAATTTGGACATGAACCTTCGCCAATTCAAGTGTTATGTCGCTAGTAAGTGAATGAAATCTACAAAATAAGTTGCAATGATAATTTCTTCCATCAATCTTGAAAGAGTTTATTTTTCTAGGTTGCTTTAAAATGTCTACCTTAGAGTTTAAATCTTTATACGTTTAGTTATGAATTTATTAGTAATGCATTAGCTTTCTTCAATATTTATCGGGTGAAATATGCATATTTTTTGAGATATTTAATTTGAATAATTTTCTTATCTTTTATATTTAACATTAAAAAAGGAAAAATAATTGATTTTTGGATAATTTTTATCTATAACAGCCAAAAAATATTTAAACGTCAAATGCTATTATAGGTGTATAACAATCAATGACTATAAAACCCAAAAAATATCGGAATAAACGAAGTTGTTTGTGATGACCCAAAAGGTCATCCCGTGTATTCCTAGTTAATTCTGTGTTTCGAGGTCGTGAAAACCTCCTTCTATCTCACCTCGATTTGCGTGCGTAGCCCGAGCGTGTAGCCGGAAAGCCGTTATGTGAAAACTGATAATAGCAATAATTTTGTGTTGAAATTTAGATTTTGGTCAATATTTTTGGTAAATGGACCCGGACCCGTAATTTGACGGTCCCGGAGGGTCCGTAAGAAAATATGGGACTTGGGCGTATGCCCGAAATCGAATTCCGAGGTCTCAAGTCCGAGAAATAAATTTTTAAAGAAAATTATTTTCTTAAAAATATAAAGGTTTTTGAAAATGAAATTTTATGTGAAACCTGTGGTATCGGGACCGTATCTGGGTTTCGGAGCCCAGTACAGGTTTGATATGATTTATATGTGCTATCTGTGAAGTTTGGTAAGAAACAGACTTCGTTTGACGTGATTCGGATACAAAATGCAAAAATTTGAAGTTTAAGAAATTTTGAAGTATTTCATTGATTTTGAGGTTTAATTCGATGTTTATGATGTCATTTTGGTGATTTGATTACACCTATAAGTTCGCAGGATATTTTTGAGGTTGTGTGCATATTTGGTTTTGAGCCCCGAGGGCTCGGGTGAGTTTCGGGTAGGTGTCGGGGTGCAAAAACATAGAACAATATGGTGTTGGAGGTTGTTTCTTGTGTCGGGTGTTTTGTGCTATGTGAATGCATAGCATTGGTCGCGAACACATAGCACAAGTTTGGAGGGGGGAGGAATTACTCTATGCGAACTCACCTAAGGGGGGTGCGAACGCATAGTTTTTGAGTGGGGCTGGGGGCTGGGTAGAGGTAAGCCTGTGCGAACGCATCATTTAGAACGTGAACGCGGAGGCTGGGATCGCCAACGCAATGCCTTAGCGGGGACCTGGGGCCTGGGTGCACTTAACCCTGTGCGAACACGGCCCTTAGCACCCGAACGCATAAGCCAAGACTGTTAAGCCTTCGCGAACGTGGCCAAGGGGTCGCGAACGCATAGAATAATACCTGCCCAGTTATTCTTTTAAGCCAAAAACAGAATAAATACGGGAATTTCCACCATTTTCATAAACTCCTTCTTCTCCACACCTCTTAGGTGATTTTTGAAGAGCTTCTTCACCATAACCTCTTGGGTATGTAATCCTAACCTCGTTTTCTTCCATTTTTATCAACACCCATTAGATTTTAGGCGTAGAAACATGAAATTAAAGGTAGAAAATTAGGGATTTGGGTAGAGTTAGGGCTTTCTGATTATTTGGGAATTTGACCTCGTTTTGGGGTCGAATTTTAAAACAAATTATATATTCGGGCTCGCGGGTGTATGGGTGATCGGGTTTTAGTCCGAATCTCGTGTTTTGACCAAGCGGGCCCGAGCTCGATTTTTGGAATTTTGGGAAGAATGTTGGAAAATATATAATTAAGCATTGGAATTGAATTGTTAAGCATTTATTGATGTTATTGGGTCAATTATGTCTGGATATGATTGATTTGGAGTCGGGTTCGAAAGGAAAAGCGGTGCTAGAGGCTTGATTTTGATCCTTGGAGTCGAGGTAAGAGTTTGGCCTAACCTTAGCTTGAGGGAATAGGTGTTGAGTCATATGTGCTACATGTTTATTCCATGTTCAATGTATAGGTGTGGTGACGAGTACCTATATATTGTTGTCAAGCATGCCCGTGAGTCGGTCTTTATGATATATGTGTGTTTTTTCAATATTCACTGTGTTATGAAGTAGATTTCATTTTGGAGGTCATTCAATCGTTGGAAATATTTGGTTGTGACCACTGTTGATTAATTGTTCGGTTGAAGATTTTTTTTGTTAAGTTATACACTTGAATGAGATTGGTTATAGTTGTGTCCCTTGCCGGGGCGGTATTATTTCTGTTGATGTTCCCTTGCCGGGATGTTGTAATTTATGATTCATGTTGTTGATTTTCCTTACCAAATTGTTGTTCTTGATATTGTTTGGGTGAGGAAGAGTGTAAAGCACGAAGGGTGATGCCGTGTATTTATTTATTGCATTGTGAGGATGAGATTGTAAAGCACGAAGGGTGATGTCGTGCCATGATTTGATATTTAAAAGCATGAAGGATAATGTCGTGCCATTTTATTTATTCATTGCATTGTGAGTATGCGAGTAAAAGCACGAAGGGTGATGTCGTGTATTCATTTACTGTCTTGGTGAGTATGAGAGTAAAAGCACGAAGGGTGATGTCGTGCACTTGTTTTGGTGAGGATGAGAGTAAAACATGAAGGGTGATGTCGTGTATTCATTTACTATCTTGGTGAGTATGAGAGTAAAAGCACGAAGGGTGATGTCGTGCACTTGTTTTGGTGAGGATGAGAGTAAAACATGAAGGGTGATGTCGTGCACTTGTTTGTTCTATGCGGTTACTTCCTGTTGTTATGTTGATTGTAAACTGTGTTTTGTTCTGTTATTCAGTAAATGTTTCCCTCGTCCCCAACATGTTTTCCCCATTTTGTACTTAACTGTTTACTTCCTGTCATTATTTCTGTTATATATTACTGAATTGCATAGGTGTTTATTGTCTGTCGTGTCCTATCCTCGTCACTACTTTGCCGAGGTTAGGCTCGGCACTTACTCAGTACATGGGGTCGGTTGTACTGATGCTACACCTGCACTTCTTTATGTTGTATAGATTACGGTACCGGACCTGGTAGACACTGATCGAGGGAGTATCCTTTAGTCCACATGCGACATTGAGGTAGTCCTGCAGGCGTCCGCAGGCTTTGGCGTCACCTTCTATCTAATTCCTTTTTCTGTCTTTTCTTTGTATTTCTGAGACGGTTGTATATGTTTATTCAGAGCTTTGTTTTTAGTATTCTTAGACAGTTCGTGAAGTTGTGAAACCAATTCTGGGGGTTTTTATTAAGGATTTTGTAATGCTATTTATCTAAGTTATTAGATTTCATATCTTCCGCACTCTTATTTATATTTGTTCGCGTATATCACTTTTCTTTTAAATGCCAAATAATAAGGAAATAAGTTATATGAACCAGAATGTTGGCTTGTCTAGCGGGTTCAACGTTAGACGCCATCACGGTCCCGACGATGGGATTTTGGATCGTGTCTATTCTACTCTCTCGGAGATGGCGAGAACACGTGCTTCCTCATCTACCGATCAGCAGCTCGATCCTCCAGTTGCAGCTCCTACGAGGGGTCGAGGACAAGGACGAGGTCGTACTAGAGGCCGAGGCAGGGGCAGGGCTCAACCCAGAACAGCAGCCCCAGTGGAGGATCCTCAGGTAGAGTTTGCCGATGAGATTCCTGCTCAGACAATTCCAGTTGGACCAGCTCAGGTCCCAGAGGAGTTCATTACCACCCCGGTACTTCAGGACGCTCTGGTCCGCTTAGTGGGCCTTATGGAGAGCGTGGCTCAGGCCGTTTTACTTCCTACAACACCAGCCGTCTCTCAGGCTGGGGGAGGGGCCCAGACTCCTGCTACCCGCACACCAGAGCAATTAGCTTCTCAGTTCCAGACTCCAGCACCCCAGATAGTTGGAGTAGCTCAGTCGGGTATTGTGGCATAGGCAATTGAGGGAGCATCTATGTCTGCCGATGCTTTGTGGAGATTGTGGATACCCAATTTTTCCTCAAATTATTTTCAACCTTGCATATAAGCTTTCAAAATCACTATTTAAAATAATAAGCATTTTTCCCTATTTTCCCTATTTTATTAAATTATTCGCATGTTTATTCAATATTTCATATTTAAATAATTATTCATAAATTATGTTATAAATAATTTCGAAATGTGTCACAGCTCGGTATATCATTTTTAATCATTTTTTGTCCATTAGGATTCAATTATTTCACAAATTAGCAATTGGGTATCCTTTAATTCTAATTACAGTAACTTTGCAATTATAGCCCAATTGCAGACTTTATGTTATTTTAATTCGATAATTAGTCATTTTTTATATTTAATATTGTTTAATTCCCTTAATTTCATTTTTATATAATTATTGGCTATTTTAATTAATTAATTATCTATTTTGTTGGGTATTTAACATCTAGCCTATCCTGTTTAAATACTAGCCACATTTAAACCCCTAAAATACCCAACCCAATTACCCAACCCAAATCCCAATTAAAATACCCAGCCCAGTCTTCAATCAACCCGGCCCAACCCCTAACTAATCTGAGCCGTTGATCAAATTAGATCAACGGCCCAGATTAAACCTTCCTAAAATATCTCTCATCTAACCCCCCTCCCCGTCTCATTTCGAGACTCCTCACTCTCTCTCTTTGTCTCTTCTTCTCTCTAGAACCTTCTGGTTCTTTGTCTTCTCCGATGGCTTTCTCCGGCCACTTCCAGTCTCACCTCTTTCGACCACCAGCCGCCTCGAAGCCTTATCTCTCCGATCTCTTCAATCTCTGAGACCTTCATGGGCTCCGACCATGCCGGACCACCACTGGAAGCTCCGCCTAAGGCTGTTTCCGGCTGTCTCTGATGGTTTTTGACTCAACGGTGCTCTAAACGCCATTGTCCTGAGTTTCACGACCAGGTTTTTCCTTACTTCTCTCTGGTTTCTCACGAAACCCTAATCCTGACCCAAACCTTTAAATCTCTGTATTTAAATGATTTTCGACTCATTCCTTTCCTTCCTGTTTTGAATCATTCTCTACTTGATCTTTACAAAATATTCAAGTTTAAAATGCTTTTGTCCCTTTTTCGAAACTAGGGTTTCTCAACCCTTTTGAAAACGCTTTATCTTCTGATTTTTAGTGCTAATCTTGAGTTCCAGTATATTTTTAGACATTTTCCTGTTTAAATTTCTTGTTTATGATAAAGGTTTGTATTCGTATCAATTTCATCATGTTTGCTTGTATGTGTGTTCCTTTGGATTTTTATCAGAGTTCTATTGTCACGACCCAAATTCCCACCCTTTAGGCCGTGACTGCGCCTAACGTTGAACCCGCTAGGCCAGTCAACGTATAACTTGCAATAGCAATTTAAAATCATTTAATACAGAATAAAAGGCTAACTCGTCAACTTCAACCAATTCCCATCACATACTGAGATAATAGTGGGACA
>ML298864.1:6296-31169 GCA_005239495.1 Nicotiana undulata
TATATATATATATATATATATATATATATATATATATATACATATGGATCGGGCTGCATGCTGCAACGATTATTATGAGGTACCTGTTGAGCATGAGTGTTGACGGATGAGAGTTGAGTCACGAGTGACTAAGAGGCTTGCCCGAGGGGCTTTATTTGTGAGTGATACTGTGCCCGAGGGGCTTATTATTATGGAAATTACTCTTTTCACTAAGCCTCTATTGACATATTGAACAAATGTTTAAACAAGCTTTCATCGAAAATCTGAAGTTTTACGAGATGTTCGGAATTTAATTACTTGTTTGACCTGGATATTTCCATTGTTGTTTATGTTATGAAATTTCATGATTTTAAATGCTCGTCACTGCACTCAGTCTTTAGTTATAATTGTTACTTACTGAGTTAGCGTACTCACGTTACTCCCAGCACCTTGTGTGCAGATTCAGGTGTCGGGGCTGAGTGAGAGCTGATCTATTACCCTTTGGAGCATTTCGGAGATTGCGAGGTAGTTGCACGGCGTCTGCAGCCTTGCCTTTCTCCTTCCTTTTTCGTCATTATTCATATTCTCAGACTTGCTTGTATTAAGGAAACAATACCAGATTTTGTATTTCCTTTTAGTTTCTCATGACTGATGACTCCTGGTTTTGGGGCAGTATTGAAATGATATACCCATCTTTTACTTGTTTTGAAATGCTAAATGGAAATTTTATGAAATTTTGGATAGTATTGATTTAAATGAAAAGTTCTTTATGTCCTGCGTAGTGGATTGGCTAGCCTAGTATCACGTTAGGCGCCATCGCGACCAAGATAGTTTTGGGGTCGTGACAAGTTGGTATCAGAGCCTAGGTTACATATGACTCACCGGTCATGAGCAAGTTTAGTAGAGTCTTGCGGATCGGTACAAAGACGTATATAATTATCTTCGAGAGGTTGTAGAACCCTTAGGAAGAATCTCATATTCTTGAATTTTTGTCGTGCGAACCTGTTGATTCTGGTAACTAAACTTTTTCATTCTCTCACAGATGGTGAGTACACGTGCTACCGGGCAGGATGATTAGCCACCAGCTAGGCCCGTGAGGGGTCGAGACCGTGGCAGAGGTAGGGGTGCAGCCCGCACAGTAGCCGCGACAGTACTCGTAGAACCAACTATTATTCCAGATCAGGTCCCGACCACAGATGTTCCAGCAGGACCGGCCCAGGCACTGTCAATGCCTATTGTTATTCCGGGTCTTCAGGAGACCTTGGCGTAGATTCTGATTGTGTGCACCAGTCTTGCATAGGCGATCGTTGTTTCCACTACAACCGCTACTTCTCAGACTGGGGGAGGCACCTTGACTCCTGCTGCCCGTACACCTGAGCAGGTTATTCAGGGACTCTAGACACTGGGGGCAGCTCCAACCCAGCCGCTTGCACCTGCTCAGGACTATGTGATTCAAGTCATTCCTGATGACGAGCAGCGTAGGTTGGAGAGATTTGGTAGACTTCAGCCTCCGACTGTTAGTGGTGTGATGGCGAGGATGCCCAGGGTTTCTTAGACAAGTGTCAGAGGATTGTTCGTACAATAGGGATATTGGAGACCAGTGGGGTCTCGTTTACCACTTTCCAGTTTTCGGGAGCTGCATTTACTTGGTGGGAGTCTTATGAGAGGCGTAGGCCTATTGGTGCAACGCCCCTTACTTGGCAGCAATTTTCCACTCTCTTCTTAGAGAAGCATGTCCCACAGTTCCGCAGAGAGGAGCTGCGCAGACAGTTTGAGCAGCTGCGTTAGGATGATATGACTGCGACGCAGTATGAGATGAGGTTTTCAGAGCTAGCCTGCCATGCTATTGAGTTGGTCCCTACAGAGAGAGAGAGGATCAGGAGGTTCGTGGATGGCCTCACCTATCAGCTTCAGATTCTTATGACTAGAGAGAGTATTTGGTGCTACTTTTGAGCAAGTTGTTGATATTGCCCAAGATATTGAGTCAGTTCGTCGCCAGGAGCGAGATGAGGGGGAGGCCAATAGGCCTTGAGGATCTGGCAGCTTTAGTAGTGTTCCTTCCAGGGGTCAGTTCAGCATAACAGAGGCCGCGCATTTAAGCCTCCTCAGCCAGCTCGCCCAGCTTATAATGGTGCATCATCGGGGCATGGTCCCCGCAGTTCCAATCCTGGTCGCTCTTCATTCAGTGCCCTGCTAGACCAAATTTCATCCCGCACACCATCGGTTCAGAGTTCATCCATGCCTGGTTCTTCTAGTGGCTATCCTAGTGCTAGGGGTTCCCTTCAGCCCCCATCTCCGGCACCGGGGAGTTGTTATGAGTGTGGAGAGTTGGGGCATATGAGAAGGCAGTGTCCTCGTCTTCTTGGGGGTCCATCTCAGTAGAGGAGTCAGCCCTTGACTTCAGCTCCAGTCACTTCACCACCCGCCCAGGCAGCTAGAGGTGGGGGTCAGGCAGCTAGAGGCCTCCCTAGAGGGGGAGGTCCATCAGGTGGAGGTCAGACCCGTTTTTATGCACTTCCAGCCAGACCAGATTGTAAGGCCCCGAAAAATTTTGCTAAGAAATTTAGGATTTCGGGTTGCTAGGTAGTCTAATTATAATATTGTATGTGCTATAAGTGTGATGTAAATGAATTGGATATGGTAAATAAGTGTATAAGTCAAATTGAAAAATTTCATAATAGGCTAAAAATCCTAATGAGTTGCTCAAGTCCACCCTTTGAACGAGATCATCTAAATGCATGTATATATATATATATATATATACATATAAGGACCCGTAAAATCCTTAACCAAAACGATGCCCAGTTAGATCCCCATGTTGTCATACGGTTCGGACCTTTTGGATTGAAAATACCCTACGGACTTAGAGGAAGAAAATTCGTGAAGGGACGCCGATCTGCGGTCGCATTTCAGGTATGGGGACCATATAATGGCCGCATAGTGGTTCATCGCATCTTTGCATTCGAGTTGTGTGTGGGGATTTATGCGGAGCATTATGCGATCGCATAACTGTTATGCGGTACACTATGCGACCGCATAACAGGTATGCGGACCGCATAGTTGCCGCATACCTAGGCAATCCACTTTTATTTTTCCGCCCAGTTGAGGCCCTTTCTGCGACGACTTTGCGGGACACATTTACGGTTTGCAGTCGCATATGCGATCACATAGTTGCGTCGGGGCACCTATTTTCTTAGTTTATAACCCGACCCCATTTTGATATATAGTCTTAGGGGCTTCAATTGGGGTCAATTTCTACTAATTTTAGAGAGAGTTGAGAGCAATATCGAGAGAGAAAGAAGGAGTCTAGCTTCATAATCACCCAAATCTTGCTCAAGTCTTCAAGAACCAAGGATGATAACTACTAGATTTTCCTCCATCCGGGTATGTCCTACTTCCAAGATTTCATGCAAGAGGTTAAGGGTTCAAATATGTTGAGGGGGTTAGAATAGGCCATGCATGTGGGACTAAGTTGTAGTATGTGATATTAAAGAACTAATTTGGGTAGTTCTTTTTAAAGTTGGTTGAGGGGAGATGGAATTGCCATTTTTAAACCTTGTAGTCTAATTCACATGTTAGGTGTTTGATGAAATTCCTAAGAGAGTTACACCATGGGAAATCTTCCTAATTATTAATCAATTTCCGCTATCTCCTTATAGATTATTATTGCTAGAGGTATTGGTGTATTGTAGAAACTTAAAGAAATCTCAACCAGGTATGTTGACTAAAATTCCTCCTTCGGAATGAAATTCCATAATGTTTTCCAAAGGTTTAAGTATAATCGGCTCGAAATTCATAATTTCTATATTCCGGGCAATCCCGTATGAACTTACAAACTTTATTATTTCGAATGAGATTATTATCGAAAGATATAGGTTTAAAGTATGGGTTGTTTATTAAAATGGAATTTCTTTGAGTAGTATTCTAAATGAAAATTAGTATACCATTTGGGTGAGGAAAACTCGATATGCTTAATACTCCTAATTGCTCCTACGTGTGCTTAATGACTTGATTGAGTATGTTTCGTTGTTGATAATCTATAAAGGTGTTTTAGTTGAATTGAATGAACTGGGAAAGAGTAATTCAAAAATAGTTGGTGTATTGCTTGTTTATGACTTTGATGTTTGTTTCTATTGCTGGTTGGTATGCCCTAATCTTTGAGAAGAAACCTTTTGTGCTTAAAGTTTCAATTACTAAGGGACTTTATATATATATATGATTTCTAAAATACTTTATACGTTGGAAATGAGTAGTGGTCCTTGAAACTAAAAGAAGGGAAAGTATGGAATACGAAATACGGCCATCGTGCCATGAATAGAGAAACTTGAAAAAGGCCCAAAGAGCCGAGGACATATTGCTATTGTGAGCGGTTGAAAACGCTAATAAAGATTTGTACAATGTGAACGATTTTCTGAGATGGATACATTTTATACATATGTGTTACCTTTGTGTGCAAACTAACTAAAAATGTTTTTGGGAGTATCATTAGCAAAACCAAGGAAGGGTGGGTCATAAGGCCCACACCTGAAACTATACGTGCCGGTGTAGGGGTGGATTGTGGATTGTGATTGTTCCCCTTAATTGGGATGAAATTGGTACCTGTGAATTGGAAAAATGAAAGAGACCAACCCACACGACATATGTGGGAAGGCGTCTTAGCTGATCGGGTTGAGATCAGACTCCATGTTGCACACATGGTGGTACTACTCCTGAACAACTTTCTTTCGCATCACATGTCAATCCATATTGTCCGTGGGGAGATGGCTTAGCCTATTGGGCAGAGATCGTACTCCGTGCTAACAAAGACGGTGGAATATCGGTGCTAATGATCTCCCAGCCAAATGTAAATATATATATAAACTATTTTCATACTCCAAAAAAAAATCATTATGTGTTGTGTTTGCCTCTATGGATACTCTATTTTGAAAGAGGATTTTTGGTTGTACATACTAGTACTATTCAATGGTACTAGCTTCCCTTTTGCCGGGGGAGCTACATCCTTTTTATGGATGTAGGTGACTCTGTAGCTGGTAGCGCAGATCGCAGGTAACAATGCCTTCTCCTTCTCCCCACAACAGTTTTGGTGAGCCCCGCTTCCTCCCGGGGTCATGTTTCGTATTTGTTGTACTTTTTTTTTAAAAGTCACTAAATTTTGAGGTATAGCCGGGGCCTTGTCACCAGCATTTTCATATTTCTCCTCAGTTGTATGTAGAGGCTCCGTCGACAGGTTGTGGGTGGCGTCGGGTATTGGAATTAAACTAGAAATATTAGTGTTTGGAAAATATGTTTTTCATCATATCTATATAAATTTCAACATTTTGGATATTATGGTTTAAACTGCTAATGAAAATAAAATGGAAGTTAATGAAATATTTATAAAGTATGATTGATAGAATTTATCTCCTTGTTATTCATAAATTAATTTTGGGTAGAATGAAACCTAGCAGGCTTGCTCAGTCGGGTTTACTCGGTTGAGCGCCGATCGTGCCCCTCGGTTTTAAGGTGTGACACAGATGCTATGTCCTCGGACGTAGTGATTACAGGTATTGTTTCAGTTTTTCACTGAGATGCTTCGGTCTTATTTGATCCTGGTTCCACGTATTCCTATGTTTTATCATATTTTACCCATTTTCTGGATATGCCCTGTGAGTCCCTAGTTACATCTGTTCATGTGTCGACTCCGGTGGGAGATAATATTGTTTTGGACCACGTGTATCGGTCTTGTGTTGTACCTTTTGGGGGTCTGGAGACCCGAGTGGATATGTTGTTACAAAGTATGGTGGATTTTGATGTGATATTGGGCATGGATTGGCTATCTCCGTGTCATGTTGTTCTTGATTGTCACGCTAAGACCGTGACCTTAGCGATGCCGGGATTTCCGAGGGTTGAATGGAGAGGTTCTATTGATTATGTGCCTAGTAGGGTGATTTCATACTTGAAGGCTCAGCGCATGGTGGAGAAAGGGTGTTTATCTTATTTGGCTTTTGTGAGGGATGTCAGTGCCGAGACTCCCACTATTGATTCCGTTCCTGTGGTCCGTGTTTTTCCGTATGTGTTCCCCGTAGACCTGTAGGGCATGCCGCCTGATAGGGATATTGATTTTAGTATTGATTTGGTGCCAGACAGTCAGCCTATTTCTATTCCACCGTATCGTATGACACTTGCACAGTCGAAAGAATTGAAAGAGTAGCTTCAGGAACTCCTAGATAAGGGTTTCATTCGGCCTAGTGTGTCACCTTGGGGGTGCACCAATGTTGTTTGTGAAGAAAACGGATGGTTCCATGAGAATGTTTATTGACTACAGGCAGTTGAACAAGGTTACAGTCAAGAATAAGTATCATTTTCCTCGGATTGGTGATTTGTTTGACTAGCTTCAGGGAGCTAGAGTGTTCTCTAAGATTGATTTGAGATCCGGGTATCATCAACTAAAGATTCGGGATTCAAATATTCCCAGGACGGTTTCAGGACCCGTTATGGCCATTATGAGTTTTTGGTGATGTCTTTTGGGCTGAACAATGCCCCAGCAGCGTTCATGCATTTGATGAACAACGTGTTTCAGCCATATTTGGATTCTTTTGTTATTGTGTTCATTGATGACATCTTAGTGTACTCTCGTAGCCAGGAGGAGCATGCTCAGCATTTGAGAGTTATATTGCAGATATTGAGGGAGGAGAAGCTTTATGCAAAATTCTCCAAGTGTGAGTTTTTGCTTGGCTCAGTAGCTCTCTTGGGGAATGTGGTATCCAGTAAGGGTATTCGGGTAGATCCGAAGAAGATAGAGGCGGTGCAGAGTTGGCCCAGACCGTCCTCAGCTTTAAAGATTTGGAGCTTTCTGGGTTTGGCGGGATATTGCAGTCGCTTTGTGGAGGGGTTTTCTTCTATTGCTTCGCCCTTGACCAAATTGACCGAGAAGGGTGATCCGTTCAGGTGGTCGGACGAGTGTGAGGAGAGCTTTTCGAAGCTCAAGGCTGCTTTGATCACAGCTCCAGTGTTAGTATTGCCACCAGCTTCAGGTTCTTATACCGTGTATTGTGATGCCTCGAGAATAGGCATTGGTTGTGTATTGATGTAGGAGGGTAGGGTGATTGCCTACACCTCGCGCCAGTCGAAGACTCATGAGAAGAATTATCCGGTGCATGATCTCGAGTTAGCAGCCATTGTTCACTGCAATATTACGTCGACATTACGCCCTGCAATATTACGTCGACATTACGTCTCGCAGTACTATATCACGATGATGTTATGTTTCGCAGTATTAAATTACGATGGTGTTTCACCCTGTAGTATTGTACGTTGAATTTTTCGTAAGGTAATTGAAATCAGTCCAAGGAAAAGATTATTTGGAGATTATAAGGATTATGCTATTTCGAAACAGTACTAAGTAAATTCGTAAAGGTGAGAGGGGAAGCAAGTCAAAAAAAATGAAGTTTCGTCCAAGTTTGGCATGTTGGGATAAAATACGGGCCGAGCGTTAATACTCAATATTTATGGACTAGTTACATATAAAGTACCACATGGACATGATAGTAAAGTATATTATACTAAGGTGTATAAAGTGGGTTAAAAATGAATAGTATTTTAAGTAATTTAAGAGAATTCTTAATTGTATGGACATTTGTCAAATTATTAATTTAAGTAGATAAGTAGAAAAAAATTGATTGTCCACGTGGGACCATGAAACTAAAGAATGTATGACTAATATGTTTGGGTAATACGTGGAATCACAATTTGGGATAAGAATTCTTTCCAACAATAACGTTATGAGAAAGGTGGACCCCACTATTCATTTATTCACCTTTTCATAGATACATTTATGATATACTATATCATAAGCTGAAATAGAGGCTCAAGATATAGAAGATAGCCTTAAGCCAACAACTGGTATTCTCTGTCATTCCTAAGGATTCCTTAAAACCTCGAAAGACTACCCACCTATTTAATATTCGGTCAAGTTGTACTGGACTGGAAAAAAAAATATGATCAACATCTCTACCAATGGCGTCTACTATCAACAAAAGTTCTGGGGAGCAGAGTTTGGAAAAAAGAAGATATTATACTTCTATAGAAACAAGGAAGTTCAAAAAGGAAGCTATGGAGATAGCTTCCTGAAAAGGGGTCTACGAGCTTCACAAGATACGGTTGTTGACAGTGCTGAAAAGGACAATGCAGAAATTAAAGAAAATTCTAATGGACATTTAGCAAGAAAATATATTCGTTGCTTATTCTCAACAAGGTTAGAAACAGTCCTTGAGAAATTGGAGCTACAAAGGTAGATATATCTCCTTGCATTAGAACAAATCGTGAAGAATGTAGATGTGTATTTCCATATCGGTTTTCTCAAAGACTGAGGAGATTGTTCATATATACAAGTAAGAAGTTGACATTAAAGGTATGTTAAGGCTAATCCCTTCTTTCATTTTGGCATGATCTTTTCATTACACAAGTTTGATAACGAGGCATAAAGAACAATTCATATTCCTAAATTTACGTATATTTGCTAGCCTCGCAAGTTACAATATTCTCTTTATCAGGACGTCATTTTCATTTGAGTATTGTCTTATTCCAGTCAAGAGAGCAGAGAGTTTATATATACAGTATTAAAAGTATTTTCATTACCATCGAGCTATAATCGATGGTCAGGCGCCTATTGGGAAACCTCTGATCAGATGGTAAGTTATATACCGAGCCTACTATGGCCGAGCGCCTATGAGCGAGCCCTGTGGCCGAGATACAGAGCCTAGAACGGCCGAGCGCCTATGAGCGAGCCTACTACGGCAGAGCAGTTATAAAGTTATATATATATATTTACCGATCCTTATAGGGCCGGACAACTATTTTACTTACTATATTGACAGAGTTGAGTCAGTATCAACAGGTAAGCATATCTTCAGATTATCTTTGACTTCCAGCTACCTGCAGTTGCTAAATTATCAGTTTAGTTTCAGCTTTCAGTATATTGCCTTATATACTCGGTACATTATTTGTACTGACGTCCTTTTTGCCTGGGGACGCTGCGTTTCATGCCCGCAGGTCCTGATAGACAGGTCGAGAGCCCTCCAAGTAGGCTATCAGCTCAGCGGAAGATGTTGGTGCGCTCCATTTTCTTCGGAGTTGCTCATTTGCTTAGTATGATTTAGACACATATTATTTGGTAAGGCGGGACTCTATCCCGACCTTTATGATATCTATGTACTCTTAGAGACTTGTAGACATATGTCGTGTATATAAAGGATCATACGGCCTGGCCAGCCTATGTTTTGAGTTTATAAAGGATTATGTTGGCCTATTAGGCCCGTATGTGACATGTATGTAATGATGTAATAAGAAAGATACATTATGTTGGTACTCGGTTGGGTAAGGTATCGGGTGCCGCTCGCAGCCCATCGTTTTGGGTTGTGACAAAAGTGGTATCAGAGCAGTTCTGTCCTAGGGAGTGTACAAGCCGTGTCTAGTAGAGTCTTGTTTATGGGTGTGTCGTGCACCACACTTATAAGCAGGAGGCTACAGGGCATTTAGGACTTTCACTCTTTCTTCTTACTCTAGATCATGTGGTAGAGCTCATTTATAAGAATTCAAATTCCGAACTTCTATTCGTAATAAGACGATGCCTACATTCAGAAAGATGATCGATAAGATATATTATTGTGAAAGTGTTAAGTTAGAGGAACTCGATTTTTGCATATTGCTTATGATGAGTGAATGAGAAGTCTTCAGCTGATCATGCGTATAATAAAAGGTGTACGGTTCTTGATAAGGAGTTTTTAGGAAAGAATACTTACCTAGTCTTACGGTAAAAAGGAATAACGGAGTCGAAAGTTAGAGACGAGTTGTAACAAGTAAAAGAAGCGAGGTGAAGAAGTCTACGAGGTACCCAGTTAATAAAGATTATCCTTATTTACCATTCAGGAAGGGAGATATAAGCATTTTGAATTACCTACAATAGTAATAGATGTATGTACAATCGGCCACACCTATCTCAGTCATGCTCTATGGGAGCTAACAAATATGGTTTAAAGAGAAAGACAGGATAGTAGGATCCAGCTGCAGTTAGAGTAACCCAAAGTGATGAATTGATAGTTTGAATACAATTACATTGGGAGATTGGACGTCAATGTAGTATTGAAGGACGAAATAGAGGAGATCAAGAAGGACGTTTTGGAGTTCTACTAAAACTTATATTCAGAGAATCTACAAGAAAGACAGTTGGTTCTATGAAGTAAATGCCTCCTACATGGGAAACAAACAAAAAGCCACTCTTATTTGTTTTTGCACTGCCAAGTTACTGCACAATTGTGGCAGCATTTCCTAAATATTACTGGTCCGCATTTGGTCATCTTTTGAAACGGTAATTATTAGAAGGTATCATGGCACAGAAAGGTACAGGACTCGAGAAAGACAAAAGATACTATACTACGACAAATATGCAACTACTTACTTCATCATAACAATTCTAAGAAATCCATATACTGATCCATACTTCCAATATGTCTTCTCTTACACAAGAAAGAAAGTATACGTTGGTTGACATTTTCAAAGGGATAAATATTACTTTGGTATTGCTCCCATCCCTAGTAGAGAAAGAATGTTAGACAACCTGAAGAGCCAGTAGGTGGAGCAAGGGGAGATAAAAGCAAAAGAATGTCTTGTTCAAGTTTTTGGAATAAAGTAATAGATATAAATGTCACCAGGAAGTAAGAAGAGAGTTAATGATGCATTATGAGTATGATATGATACGTGGATGACAACGGTAGAAAAAACATGACAGTATTACAGAATCTATACTCAAGTAAAGGAAAAGACAAGAGGTGATAGGCTTTGAGACAACAAAAGAGTATATTTCATAAAGTCATATTCTCATTTCAAGAAATAAGTTCGTGACTCCAATGCGACTACCTGAAGGAAAAGTTAAAACCCCGGAATAATAGAAACCAATATGGATTGGTGAACAAGGTAAACTAAACATGAATTAGGGACTGAGTGATTTGATAATAGTCGGCATCATGAGAATTTCAGATTTTGTTCCGGCGATAGTAGAATTGGCAACAAAAGAAGATTCAAGAGAAATTCAGGGAATGGTCAATCAGGAAGACGCTTCTCTAAAAGCAAGTAATGTGAGCACATTTAAGCTTAAGGGACTGTATGTACTAGTTACACTAAGTGCCACCATTGCGAGTAAGGAATTTTGTTATCCTTGGTACAGAAGGATTACCACAAGGTATGTAAGGGTCATTGATGATGCGAAAGGAGGCCAAAGATGGAGAGGAAAAACATCTATAGGCAGGTCATCGTAGCTCCAAGTATCAGTGCTCCCCAAAAAGGGGGAATATGGATTGGTAAAGGAATAATGCAATAAAAATGAGAAAGGGATGAGATTTCACTTATCCAAATCCTACAGATATGCTACGATTCCAGCACGTTATGTAAGCACAACGTCAAGAAAAGGATGTAAGAGTTCCTCCCCGAGATGTTATTGATAGATAAGGAGCCAGTACGTGAGGTACGTTAAGACAAGGAAATAATCCAAGAAAGATTATGCGGAATATGGATATGAGAATGGGACGACGAGTAGTTAGTAGTTGATTCAGGAAGAGCCTAGTCATGACTAGACAAGAAGTTATAGACAAATCATCAGATTATGCAAGATAAATGGTAAACCCCAACATGGGAAATTTAGTCTCGCAGTAATGTCATTATAATATTTGAGATATATCGAAATAGGAGTTGGGGTAATTAACCGTATAAGTGTTACGGGGATAAAAGAAAGTGCCACCGGAAAGGCAGTCAAAATATCAGTTCAGAAGTAACCCTACAAGAACAAGGGCGTGGAGGTAAGTAACTACGGATAAGTTTAGGCAAGGAAGGACATCAAAAGGTCCGTCGAGTATTCAATGTAATAGGCTCACAACTTTAAAAGAGTAAGGGAATCCTCCCTAAATACTACAATGAAAAACTAGTTGAGGAAGTAAGAAAGGAGGCCTCAACCTAAGTTCAGTAACCTAAGGAAGAAATGGTTGTGTAATAATAGTCTCACTACAAAATTGTATGCACTCCAAAAGAAAGTGGCACCTACAGTGGCTAATGAACAAGGAGCAAAATCAGAAGTGATATTTAGGATAATATGAGTTGTATGGAATTTCAATAAATGTGGGCACTAAGATAAGCTAAGTATGGACGCAACAAGGAGGCAGAAATATCAGGAAAAGTAATATTTTACGTTTAAAGAAAGCTAAGATGGAAAAAAGGAATTATTCGATCAATGATCCAGAGTTAGTTACGTTATGAATGCGCTTAAGGGTTCGGAGTTTTTACAGCCATAGAAGATTCTGGTATACGTTAAAAGAAAGAATTGAGCCCAGGTCATAGATAAAAGATTAAGTTGTTAAAGGATTGTATCATGCATATTCCTTAGCACCATGAAAGGCTAAAAGTAATAACTAACACCATGAGCCGCAGATCAGAAGATAGCTTAAGACTACATAAAGGTTGATCAGAGGAAAGAGGAAACTAAAGAGTTACATCAACTAAGTAAATCGGGAGTTTGATTATTGAACCCAGAAAATCATGGACATAGTGATTGGGAACATAAAAGAATCACTTTTAACATCAGAGGTACAAGATAGATAGTACTACAACTGTATTCTATAACGGCCCTACATTAGAGCCAGTTAGTAAAGTACCGGCCTCATAAGAAGTTAGTATGAAGATCCCACCGGATTGTGTATGCACCAAAGGGGCAAGTGTTATAATAGAGCATCAAGTTGTGGATGTGAATTATACCTATGTGGAAGGGAGGTCATGAAAGAGATAGAAGATATGATGCGAGATTTTAAGGTAAGTAAGGTAAAGGTGAACAACGTACGAAATACCCAAATGTAAAAGGTTGTGAACAGTTCATACTTTGGATAGAGGGATAGAAGCGCGGGGATTCGATATCCAGGAATGTTAGTGGCATTGTCAGTAGCATGTCTTCAAGCCTATGGGTTCTAGGTATCGAAAATCCTGACTAAGAGAATAAAGAAGAGTTATTTAGACACGATGTGATGTCTCACTTGACGTTCCCAAAATGACATAAGCAAATCTATGATGCAAGGAAGTTGAAAGGTCGCAAGTAATATAAATAGAGATGTGTAGGTCGCAAGCTATAACAAAATGGATAAGTCCTCAAGATTAAGCCCATGAAAACAAGCAGAGCATATGGTTTCTCTAAGTTATACAAAGCTCATTGTACCTTGAATGAACTCAAATGAGTCTAAGACTAATAACATTTAGAAGAGATGGAATGCTGCCCTGTTAATAGATTGAGGGTGTAATTATTATAGACAAAGGATGACATTGGGCTGTAATGATATGACGAAGAAAAGAAAGGGATCTCATGAATTGGACAGGATTAAAATACCCATGCAAGGTGAATCACATTGGGATGCTTTGAGATACGATTATGAAAGCAGGGTATTGCCCCAGGTGGATCAATCTAATTATTTCAGATGTTCCCCGATGAGACGTGAGCCCTAGCGATAGTGTTACATAAGAAATTAAATTATCAGTGGTAGATTATGGATCAATGCTAAGGTGAATCGACAAAAGATGGATAAAGTTCCAATGTATAAGAGGAGATAAGGATTTCATCCCTTAGATAAACAATAATAAGAAAGCATTAAAGGACTTGGATTTATAAATCTATGATGAGAAGCGGGAGAGTAACCTAGAATTGGGTAGCGGACCTCGATCATAATAAAACCAAGGTGAGAGTTATGGTATAGTAGGGCCTACCTAGATGCACTAAAGTGATACGGATGAATAACCAGGTCTATGAAATAAGATATAACATTATTTGTTAGTTCAACAAAGTATCAAGCGAAGAACTTCAATATAGATATCCAGAGGGACATCTTATTAAGCTCTGTACATGATTACAAAGTAAGGCCTAGAACTTGGCTAAAAATAACTGGAGGAGAAAGGAGAGAATAGTCGCTTAGGCGCACATACAAGGAAAAATCCGTACATGCTGCATGACAGAAGATAGCAAGAATTACGAGATTGGATGAATTCCAGCCCCAGACCGTGGTGTGAGAAAAAGGCCTAAAGGGGGGAACGCCCTGGCCTTTGGATTTATTCAAAGAACAACTGCCTAAATGGAAAGGAGATATTGAGATATTCATAAGAGCTAGAAGTTATGAAAATGATAAGAGCATCAGTCAACATTCGAGGACGAATGTTCCATAGGGGGGAATGATGTTATGCCCCGCAATATTACGTCGACATTACGTCTCGCAGTACTACATCATAATGATGTTACGTTTCGCAGTATTAAATTACGACGGTGTTGCACCCTGTAGTATTGTACGTTGAATTTGTCGTAAGGTAATTGAAATCAGTCCAAGGAAAAGATTATTTGGAGATTATAAGGATTATGATATTTCGAACAAGTACTGAGTAAATTTGTAAAGGTGAGAGGGGAAGTAAGTAAAAAAAAAAAAATTTCGTCCAAGTTTGGTATGTTGGGATAAAATACGGGCCGAGCGTTAATACCCAATATTTATGGACTAGTTACATACAAAGTACCACATGGACATGGTAGTAAAGTATATTATACTAAGGTGTATAAAGTGAGTTAAAAATGAATAGTATTTTAAGTAATTTAAGAGAATTTTTAATTGTATGGACAATTGATTAATTATTAATTTAAGTAGATAAGTATAAAAAAATTGGTTGTCCACGTGGGACCATGAAACTAAAGAATGTATGACTAATATGTTTGGGTAATACGTGGAATCACAATTTGGGATAAGAATTCTTTCCAACATTAAAGTTATGAGAAAGGTGGACCCCACTATTCATTTATTCACCTTTTCATAGATACATTTATGATATACTATATCATAAGCTGAAATAGAGCTCAAGATATAGAAGATAGCCTTAAGACAACAACTAGTTTTCTTTGTCATTCCTAAGAATTCCTTAAAACCTCGAAATACTACCCACCTATTTAATATTCGGTCAAGTTGTACTGGACTGGAAAAAAATATGATCAACATCTCTACCGATGGCGTCTACTATCAACAAAAGTTCTGGGCAGCAGAGTTTGGAAAAAGGAAGATATTATACTTCTATAGAAACAAGGAAGTTCAAAAAGGAAGCTATGGAGATAGCTTCCTGAAAAGGGGTCTACGAGCTTCACAAGATAAGGTTGTTGACAGTGCTGAAAAGGACAATGCAGAAATTAAAGAAAATTCTAATGGACATTTAGCAAGAAAATATATTCGTTTGCTTATTCTCAACAAGGTTAGAAACGGTACTTGAGAAATTGGAGCTACAAAGGTAGATATATCTCCTTGCATTAGAACAAATCGTGAAGAACGTAGATGTGTATTTCCATATCGGTTTTCTCAAAGACTGAGGAGATTGTTCATATATACAAGCAAGAAGTTGACATTAAAGGTATGTTAAGGCTAATCCCTTCTTTCATTTTGACATGATCTTTTCATTACACAAGTTTGATAACGAGGCATAAAGAACAATTCATATTCCTAAATTTACGTATATTTGCTAGCCTTGCAAGTTACAATATTCTCTTTATCAGGACGTCATATTCATTTGAGTATTGTCTTATTCCAGTAAAGAGAGCAGAGAGTTTATATATACAGTATTAAAAGTATTTTCATTACCATCGAGCTATAATCGATGGGTAGGCCCCTATTGGGCAACCTCTGATCAGATGGTAAGTTATATACCGAGCCTACTGTGGCCGAGCGCCTATGAGCGAGCCCAGTGGCCAAGATACAGAGCCTAGTATGGTCGAGCGCCTATGAGAGAGCCTACTACGACAGAGTAGTTATAAAGTTATATATATATTTACTGAGCCTTATAGGGCCGGACAACTATTTTACTTACTATATTGAGAGAGTTGAGTCAGTATCAGCAGGTAAGCATATCTTAAGATTATCTTTGACTTCCAGCTACCTGTAGTTGCTATATTATTAGTTTAGTTTCAGCTTTCAGTATACTGCCTTACATACTCGGTACATTATTTGTACTGGCGTCCCTTTTGCTTGGGGACGCTACGTTTCATGCCCGCATGTCCTGATAGACAGGTCGAGAGCCCTCCAAGTAGGCTATCAGCTCAGCAAAAGATGTTAGTGCGCTCCATTTGCTTCGGAGTTGCTCGTTTGGTTAGTATGATTTAGACACGTATTGTTTGGTAAGGCGGGACTCTGTCCCGACCTTTATGATATCTATGTACTCTTAGAGGCTTGTAGACATATGTCGTGTATATAAAGGATTGTACGGCCTGGCCGGCCTATGTTTTGAGTTTATAAAGGATTATGTTGGCCTATTAGGCCCGTATGTCACGTGTATGTAATGATGTAATAAGAAAGATACATTACGTTGGTACTCGGTTGGGTAAGGTACCGGGTGCCCGTCGCGGCCCATCAGTTTGGGTCGTGACATTCACACCTTGAAGATTTGGCATCATTATTTGTATGGGGTGCATTGCGAGATGTTTACTGATCACCATAGCCTGCAACATTTGTTCAAGGAAAAGGATCTGAATTTGCGCCAACAGAGATGGTTGGAGCTTCTCAAGGACTATGATATCACTATTCTATACCATCCAATGACG
The DNA here is from genome assembly GCA_005239495.1 of Nicotiana undulata. Classification (NCBI taxonomy): domain Eukaryota; kingdom Viridiplantae; phylum Streptophyta; class Magnoliopsida; order Solanales; family Solanaceae; genus Nicotiana; species Nicotiana undulata. Next base: position 22,897 of record ML298864.1, read on the forward strand.
GCCAATGTAGTGGTTGATGCCTTGAGTCACCGAGTAGAGAGTTTAGGGAGTCTAGCATATCTTCCAGCAGTAGAGAGGCCTTTAGCACTTGATGTTCAGGCCTTAGCGGGCCAGTTTGTGAGATTGGATTTATCGGAGCTACGCCGGGTATTGTCTTGCGTAGCCTCCAGGTCTTCTCTTTTTGACCGTATCAGAGAGCGCCAGTATGATGACCCACACTTGCTCGTTCTTCAGGATAGGGTCCAGCGAGGTGATGCCAGGGATGTAGTCATTGGTGATGATGGTGTGATGAGGATACAGGGTCGGATATGTGTGCCTAATGTAGATGGGCTTCGGGATTTGATTCTAGAGGAGGCCCACAACTCGCGGTATTCCATCTATCCGGGTGCCGCGAAGATGTATCAGGATCTGAGATAACATTATTGGTGGAGGCGGATGAAAAAGGATATTGTTGGATTTGTAGCTCGGTGTTCCAATTGCTAGCAGGCCAAGTATGAGCACCAGAGACCAGGTGGATTGCATCAGAAGTTGGATATTCCGGAGTGGAAGTGGGAGTGAATCACCATGGACTTTGTAGTTGGGCTCCCATAGACTTCGAAGAAGTTCGATTCTATATGGTTTATTGTGGATCGGCTAACCAAGTCCACGCACTTCATTCCTATTGGTACTACTTATTCTTCGGAGAGGTTAGTTGAGATTTATATCCAGGAGATAGTCCGAATGTATGGTGTTCTAGTTTCCATCATCTCTGATAGAGGTACTCAGTTTACATCGCAGTTTTGGAGGGCCGTGTAGAGAGAATTGGGTACCCAGGTTGAGTTGAGCACATGTTTTCATCCTCAGACAGACGAGCAGTCCGAGCGCACTATTCAGATACTGAAGGACATGTTGCGCGCTTGTGTTATTGATTTTGGGGGTTCATGGGACTAGTTTCTGCCACTCGCGGAGTTTGCATATAATAATAGTTATCAGTCGAGTATTCAGATGGCTCCGTACGAGGCTTTATATGGGAGGAGGTGTAGATCTTCGGTCGGTTGGTTTGAGCTGGGTGAGGCTAGACTTTTGGGCACATATTTGGTACATGATGCTTTGGATAAGGTAAAGTTGATTCAGGAGCAGCTTCGTACGGCGCAGAGTAGACAGAAGAGCTATGCGGACCGGAATGTCCGGGATGTATCTTTCATGGTTGGGGAGAAGGTTCTGCTGAAAGTGTCACCCATGAAGGGTGTTATGCGATATTGGAAGAGGGATAAGTTGAGTCCCCGGTTCATTGGGCCTTTTGAGGTGCTTCAGAGGGTTGGGGAAGTGGTTTAAATACTTGCTTTGCCACCTATCTTGTCGAGTGTGCATCCAGTGTTTCATGTTTCTATGCTTTGGAAGTATATTGGTGACCCGTCTCATGTTTTAGACTTCAGCACGGTTCAGCTAGAGGGTGATATGTCTTATGAGGTGGAGCCAGTTACTATTTTGGGTCGTCAGATCAGAAGGTTGAAGTCTAAGGATATAACTTCAGTTAAGGTGCATTGGAGAGGGCAGCCAGTGGAGGAGGCCACCTGGGAGACCGAGCGGAAGATGCAGAGCAAATATCCTCACTTATTTGAGACTTCAAGTACGTTTCTAGACCCGTTCGAGGGCAAACGTTTGTTTAAGAGGGGGAGAATGTAACGAACTGGTCGATCGTTCCGAGAGTTTAGCCCCGCTTTCCCCGTTCCTGCTTCATTTTGTGTTGTTTAGCTCATTTATGTTTTGTCAGGTTGATTGGCCCGGGTTCATCCGCTTGAGGTAAGTAACGATTGTAAATCTAGACCCGAGGGTATTAAACCCTGATATTTTGTACTATTTATATAAACGAGGTGACGCACATTCTAGGTGACGGGCGTGTGGGCGTGCACCGGCAAGGATTGTTATTTGGTCATTCCCGTAGTGAATTTTAAGTTGCGTATTTGACTAGAAATCATATGATATTCTGTATTTTTAGAGACTATTACTATGTTTTGGGTTGAATGCCATGTTTGGGGCCTTGTGCCGAACAGTTTGGACCCTCAGGGGTATTTTACTACTGTCCTCACACTGTTTTGTATAGAAATATATTCTCAGTCATGATTTATACATGCTAACTATTAAATCATGTTCATCACCATGTTTCAAAATATATGAAAGATATTTTGGCTGAGTCCCCTTGACTTGTACTGAGATGCCCGAGTGGCTTGTGAGGATGATGGCTGAGTGAGGCCGAGGGCCCGATTGTGAGGATAGTGATGATCGGGTTGCACGCCACAGCAGTTATTATGAGATACATGTTGAGTATGAGTGCTAAGTGTGAGTGATAACTGATGAGAGTTGAGTCACGAGTGACTAAGAGGCTCGCCCGAGAGGCTTTATTTGTGAGTGATATTGTGCCCGCGGGGCTAATTTTTATGGAAATTATTGTTTTCAGTCTTATTATTCACTGAGCCTCTATTGACATGTTGAACAAATGTTTTAAACAAGCTTTCATCGGAAATATGAAGTTTTACGAGATATTCGGAATTTAATTACCGGTTTGACCTGGATATTTCCACTATTGTTTATGTTATGAAATTTCATGATTTTAAATGCCCGTCACTGCACTCAGTATTTAGTTATAGTTGTTACTTACTGAGTTGGCGTACTCACGTTACTCCCGGCACTTTATGTGTAGATTCAGGTGCTGGGGCTGAGTGAGAGCTGATCTATTCCCTTTTGGAGCATTTCGGAGATTGCGAGGTAGCTGCACGACGTCTGTAGCCTTTCCTTTCTCCTTCATTTTTCGTCATTATTCATATTCTCAGACTTGTTTGTATTAAGGAAACATTTCCAATTTTGTATTTCCTTTTATTTCCTCGTGACTGATGACTCCGGGTTTTGGGGTAGCGTTGAAATGATTTACCTATCTTTTACTTGTTTTGAAATGCTAAATGGAAATTTTATGAAATGTCGGATAGTGTTGATTTAAATGAAAAGTTCCTTATGTCCTGCGTAGTGGATTGGCTAGCCTAGTATCACGGGGCGCCATCGCGACCAGGGTTGTTTTGGGGTCGTGACAAACTTCCCTTCATGCAAGCTTAACCAAGGACGCCATTCTGAGGCCTTCAAGTGAAGAAGGAGAAGGAAAGTCGCTGGATCCGAAGATGGAGAAGAATAATAAGAGAAAAGAGGTATCATAGTCCGAGGTATCCAAACCCAAACCTTGAAGGGTGAGGACAAAAACGGTCGCTCTCTCGGCAGACACGGTCCAAAAGTTGAAAGATCAGGACGAGGAAGAAGAGGAAGACACTTCGGCGCTGGTGGCCCGCGCAAGGAAGGCCATCAAAATCAGCACTCCTTCCGAGTTTCCACCTACTAAAATACAGAAGACCGGATAGAGTGCCCCGAGTGATTTGCTCGGGGCCATGACAATAGGTCAACTGCCTTCAATGGCGTTCTTTTCTGAAGAAGCAATAAGGGAGGCCCGAAGGCTGAAGACTCCCGAGATCGGTGGAGGCTCTAGCATAGGTGATCCTTTCCGGGATTGCTTTGTAGGGGTCGATGAAGCCTCCGGTATTACTGATGCTTCGATCCTTATGGCAGAAGCCCATCATATTTTTTCCAAGGTAAGTAACAGTCGCTTTACGGTTATTTCTCCTTGCCTCTTTCTTTACAAATCTAACTTGTGTGTTCTTCTTTGTATAGGCATCTGCCAAATTCTGAGCCAACCTTAGTCAGTGTTAAGCCGAACTCCAGAAGGTATCGGAAGAGAGAAATTCCCAGAAGATACTTTGTGGCCAAAAGGACAAGGTCATAAAGGATTTTCAAGCGGACCTGGCCAAGGCTCGTAAAGAGGAGGCCGAGTTAGACAAGCAGGTAACCACCCTTCTGATAAAGTATGGAATCAAATCGACTGTGGAAGCTAATACTTTGCTATTTTAGATGTAGTAGAAGGTAGAGAAGATCGAGTTACTCCAGGCAGAGGTCGATCAGGCCAAGGCCGATTGTGATCGGTGGAAAGGGAACATGACCGCCTTGCTGCGGAAAAGGAGGCAGCCTTGGCCAAACTATCTACAGCTGAGGCCCAACTTCAAACTTCAAGTAGAAAAGCTTGGCCCAGACCAAGAGGGTCGAGGAACTTGAAACCGGTCTTGCTGAGGCCAAGGCAAAATCGAGAAGTCAAAGGTCATGGCAGACAAGTCCATTGACATGTACCAGGATGACGCCGAGGCTGTTCAAATACAACTAAGGGAGGACTCCGACCGGGAGAGGCGGAGCAATGATTTGGTCAAGTTCCAATCCCAGAGGAAAACCCTCGAGGAAATTCATGCTCGAGGTTTTAACCTTTCCGAGGACATTTCTCGGGCCAAAGAACTTGAAGCCGAAGCCAAGCAACCCGTACCCTCCGACGATGAAGATGATGACGAAGAGGGAAGCCGAGGCGGGTCCGATGGGGGGCCTAAAGAAGAAATGTCTCCTAAAGAAGCTGAAGTCAATCCTGAGGGGGCTAGCCCCGATCGTAGTTAGATTTTAATTTCTCTTCTTTTTTGTAAGGCCTTGACTGGCCTCTTGTACATATTTTTGATATATAATAGAGAAGCCTTTTTTCGAATGCCTTCGTATGTTAGAAGTTAATATATACTTTCTATCTTTGTTGGAAATGTTGGAAATTGTCATTATTGTAATCTTACTAGCTTCAACTCGAAGCCAAAGTAAACCCTTAAGTTTTCGTTTTTACGAGGGTAAGTCCTCGCGTTCAAAATTTGTTCGAGACCTTATCTCGGGGGTGGCTCGATGGAACTTATAGATGGGTTATCTTTATAACTAAGTTCGAATGACCCTTAGGTTTTCATCAAATAATTGTCAAATTTTTCGAGCTTACATCAATATACCCTTTAGGGTTTTCGGGTGAATCTTCGAGCTATAACTGAATTTTATTTGAGCTCTGAATAGAGGAACCCTTTGGTTCGAATTGAGTGAGAAAGAGGTTGGACCTTAGGCTCTTTAGATCGCCCCTTAGGCTCTTTAGATTGGCTCTTTCGGCCTCTAAAAATGGCTATTATTTTTCCCTTTTCGACTAAAAGACTTAGTTAAAATTTCTTTATGCCTTAGCATATGTTTTTTATACCCATTGGATTTTTCGATTGTCCGATGATCGGAACCCTATTTTTCTTTTTGTGCCTTAACGTGTTTTTGTTAAGATAATTTGATACCCCTTAAGGTTTTTTCGAAGGCAGATATTATCGAGGCCTTTTATTTATTCGTGGGCTGATATTTTATAAGCCCTTTTTTATTTTCTTTGCCGAGGGTAGCCTTATTTAATCAGTTTTTTGAAGCATTTGGAGGCCTTTTGTTTATAATGGATGTTGGACGTCTCCGAGCCGCGTTATTTTGGCTGTAGCCTTTAATGTGGCCGTAGCCTTCGGGTATGTCTCTTGGACTTAGATTCTGATAACATTCCGAACTTGTTCAAAATTTTAGTCCCCGAGTATGGTAGCATTGGCCTATATATCGAGGGGTGCCTCTTTGAGGTCTTATGATTTCGAATTTAGATAACTCGAGTGCGCAGTCCCCGAGTGTTTGAAGTATGCTTGTACTTGTCTCTTGATACATTTTTCATAAGTGTTAGTTTTGCACAATAGATCATAATCATAAGTACACGATTCGTATAATAGAGAATTTAATTCGAAACACGAGATGTTCGATAAAAGAGAATGCTTCTTGGAATAATTTATACATGCGCACATGTTTTGTTGTTGGGACTCGCCTAATCTATATGGACACGAATAATTCGACCGTTTGGCCCATTACTAAAGTTTTCCTATCGAAACCCATTGACATGAGGTACATTTCTCGAACACATAACATCCGAGGGTGATGCCCCCCAATATTTGAGGTTGATTGCAAAAAAGCCTTGGATATTGTTAAATTATCCTCAGGTAGCACATAATTGTTTCCTCATTAAAAACCTTTCCGGAAAACCTCATTTGGGATAAAAACCGTGTCACGCCCCAAACTAAGGGAGGCACGACTGGAACTCGATACTGTATTCGATCGAGTTAGCCACTAAACATACTAGCTAACTAAACTGGGGGCCTAACAGATCGGGCAGCACAACATCTAATAGACTAAGCCTGGACCGTTAAGGTCATGACATGAATAACAATAAGCCAAAATAATAAAGTACTAGCTGGCCGACGAGGCCGCGACTGAAGACATACATGCCTACACACATATATATACATGCCAAGCTTATGGGCNCAGAGTCCCTACCTTGACCTGCACGCACGAAACAAAATACAGTGTCTCCAGACAACGGGACATCAGTACGAATAAAAATGTACTGGTATGCAAGGCAGAAAGTAGAATCATACATAGCTGATGTAAAAAGGGTAATAGAGATACCACATGACACTGAAACTCTGATAGCCTCCATGGCCGACATCCGACCTCACATTAATCAAATATGCATGGTATGCTCGTGTGATCGTATGTCGTGAATACATATATATTGATGAAAATTCATGACATACCCAACCAAATGCTAGCAATGGCAGTCTCTCCCGGTAGTTAACCGGTATCATATTGCCAACCTGTGGCCATCTGTACAATATATATAGTNTAGGCCATAACAAGAACTTATCCAATCTTGGCTCATTGATACTCTTATTCTCAAAATCTCATAATCACCTTCGTATCGCATACAAATGTCTCGTGGAACATCATATGTTTTTTTGAATAAGCTTGAAAACTTAACTCAACTTTTAGAAGGATAACTTAACTCTAAAGATGTTCATAAAAAGCTTAAGGTGCTTCACTTAGTCCTTATACCTGATTTCTTGATAATTAGTAAAAGCAAGTATTTCAAAAATCAAGTGTTTTAGTAGTTTAAACATAAAAATTATATTTGAGATTTTTGGAAATCGACGTATCACTTTAGAGATTTTAAAATACACTTTAACAAGGAAGAATGACTGATCGCAAATACTAAATGCCTTTATTTTTAAGTCACACAACCCAAATACGAATAAGAGTTCATATATATGGACATATAGTTAAGAAAGCCGACAAAATGACATATATAGATGCCGAATACCCTATTTAACCGAACAAGTTGAATATCAACCTAATAGCATCATGAAAATACTTCAGCTACAATACCAATGCCTTTCTCAGAAGGTCTTTCTAGCAATAGAATAGTAAAATACCACATTTGGCGTCTTAGGAATTTTCCAGAATTCGTGCTAAAAGGAATGACGTAGCTTAGCCTTAACATACCTTTCCAACGAACGTCCGAATGCCGGTATTTCCTTCACGAACGTTATTCCTTACGTCCTAAGATTCACAAACACTATATATATGCAGCTTATACGCACCTATAAACAATTCATAATTGAGTTTAAATCGGCAGATTTTTCATATGACCCTAACTTGACGAAACGTCCGTAGAACTTTGTAAAAACGATCATAAAAGAGTCCGAAGATGATTACCTTGGCAAACCAAGTANAATTTCAAAGCGTAGAGATTGCGTTTCTAGGCGCGGGGGCAAACTTTAACGATAGAAATCATTAAAAACGCACCTTAATCACTCAAGAACACCATGGAACCCTCTCTTCATCTTTCTCACTTTTTTTGGGACGAAGATGAAATGTTTTAGGGTCTTAAAGTCGGATTTTTCGACTTATACTACTTGTTTGACCCGACCCGGTTCGCGACCCGGTTTCAGCCCGGACAGTCCGCGGTAAAATAGTCATAACCTTTTACTATGATGTCGGTTTTATGTGAGGTTTTTTTGGTTGCGAAATAGATGCGTAGCCCATCGCTTTGGTAGGTTTTGGGTCCCATAACCCTTTATATATTGGGAGAAATGATCTGATATATTTGACCCAAAGTTTAGAAAATTTATTAGAGAAATTTACGATAACTTTTGCCGACCTTTATATCGCAACTTGCTTGACTCCAAAAATTAACATGTGACCAGTGTGATATTATAATACCTCATAAAAAATTATTCTTGGCATATTAGACACTCTTAGTCTTATCCCACAGGTGCAAGTTAACTTAAACCTTCCGAACGCGCGGGGTGCTACCCGAGCCATTTCTTTAATCACGAACGTTTGTTTAAGGGATTCCTTTGAACTAAAGCTTTAGTTTAGTTCCTTGATATTACTACACATTTTCAGTCTTATTCTCCTAATGTGCTATAACCAATCATATATACCTAATATAACCACGCCACTTTACGTATATTACGTAAGAGAAGAGAAAAAAATAACACGTGGGGTTT
>ML298867.1:0-64249 GCA_005239495.1 Nicotiana undulata
CATTTCCAGACTTGTATTTAGCATTCCAGTAGTTAGTCCGTGGTATTGTGACACCCCGGTTTTGGGATTGTTCCTTGTAGATGTCTTATCATTTCATTTTTGAGCTTTTCTAAGATATTATTTTTATTTCTCTGTTGTGAAACAATTGAAGGGATTTGGAAGGCTCAGTAAAGTTTTGAGAGTTGCTAGTGTGGGAAGTTTTACGTTATTTCATGTTTGTCATGTCTTTATTCTCCGCATACTGAAAGTTTCGTTATTTTTAGTAAGCAATGCTTACAGGATTTTGTGGGGAAATTGTTGAAAGTGACGAACTATCGTTCCGTTCAGTATTAAATAAATTTTAAATTGCTATTGCAAGTATACGTTGGCTGTCCTAGCGGGTTCAACGTTAGGCGCAGTCACGGCCCAAAGGGGTGGAAATTTGGGTCGTGACAATATTCGACTCACGGGCATGCTTGACCACAACATATAGGTACTCGTCACCTCACCTATACATTGGACATGGAATAAACACGTAGCAAATAAGACTCAACACCTATTCCCTCAAGCTAAGGTTAGGCCAAACACTTACCTCGACTCCAATGATCCAAATCAAGCCTCTAGCACCGCTTTTCCTTTTGAACCCGACTCCAAATCAATCGTATCTAGACATAATTGACTCAATAACATCAATAAATGCTAAACAATTCAATTTCAATGCTTAATTATAGATTTCCTATCATTCTTCCCGAAAATCCAAAGATCGACCCCGGGCCCGCTTGGTCAAAATACGAGGTTCGGACCAAAACCCGATCACCCATTCACCCACGAGCCCGAATATATAATTTGTTTTGAAATCCAACCCCAAAACGAGATCAAATTCCCAAATAATCAAAAAGCCCTAACTCTACCCAAATCCCTAATTTTCTACCTTTATTCCCATATTTTTAGGCCTAGAATCTAATGGGTGTTGAAAAAAATGGAAGAAAACGAGGTTAGGATTACATACCTATGAAGCTATGGTGAAGTTTCTCTTCAAAAATCGCCCAAGAGGTGTGGAGAAGAAGAAGTTTGTGAAAAATGGTGGAATTCCCGTAACTATTCTGTTTTGAACTTAGAAAATAACTGGGCGATTTTATAACTATGCGATCGAGAAGGGAGTAATGCGATCACATAGTGGACAGTCTCCAAGGCTTTGCGTTCGCGCATGAAGAAATGGGATTGCATTGTACAATCTACCCAGCCCCCCAGCCTGCCTACTACACTATGCGATCACGGAACATGCTATGCGACCGCATAGCGTATCAGATTTCCTCCCCCAGCACAGAGCTATGTGATCGCGAAAAGGCCTATGCGATCGCATAGTAGACAACACCAGACATCAGAAACTAAGATTTACACTAGATGTTTCTAAGTTTTTTGCACCCCGACGCCTACCCGAAACTCACCCGAGCCCCCGGAGCTCCAAACTAAATATGCACACAACTTCAAAAACATCCTACAGACTTATTCGTGTAATCAAATCACCAAAATAACATCAAAAAACAATGAATTAAACCTCAAAATCCATGAAAATTCTCTAAACTTTCAAATTTTGCATTTAAGGTCCGAATCACGTCAAATGGATTCCGTTTCTTACAAAACTTTACAGACAACACATATAAATCATATCGAACCTGTACCGGGCTCCGGAACCATAATACGGGCCCGATACCACAGGTTTCACATAGAATTTCATTTTCAAAATCTCTTATATTTTTCAGAAAATAATTTCTTTTAAAAATTCATTTCTCGGACTTGGGACCTCGGAATTCGATTCCGGGAATACGCCCAAGTACCATATTTTCGGGTCCGGGTCCATTTACCAAAAATATTGACCAAAGTCAACTTTACTCAAATTTCAACACAAAATTATCATTTTTAATCAGTTTTTCACATAACGGCTTCCGGCTACACGCTCGGGTTGCGCACGCAAATCGAGATGAGATAGAAGGAGGCTTTCATAGCCTCGTAACACAAATTTAGCTAAAAATATACGGGATGACCTTTTGGGTCATCACCCATATATAGGTAACGACTACACATCAAATGAGCAACAGTTGCAGGAGCGACACCCAAGTTTTGTAATTATCTATACAAACATTTGATTTTTTGTTAATTATTTTTTTAGATAATTTAATTTTAAAGGGATATAGATGTTTGTAATACTTAGCACGCATATTTTCTTTATTTTCATCATAGCAGGTGTTCTACGTTCAAATAGTATTTTGCAAAGGCGGGTATGTGAGACGGGCCATTTTAGTACGGAATGTGGTGTAAGCCCCATACATCTTTAATTTTTTTAAATTATAAATTATGCATAATAAAACAAAAAATTAGAAAGTATATTAAAGTTTAAGAAATTAAAAAGAAAATAAAGAAACTCATAAAAAAGTAAAATATCTAGTATGTTTTTACAAATATAAATAGTACAATAGTATTAAAGTTACTATGAGATACAACTATAACGTCTTAACTTTCAAACAATTAAAAAATTATAATTTTTTTAAAAATGTATCAAGCTATACATTTTATCTCCCTAAAAGTAATTAATCAAGAAAGTTCACCAATACTATAATTTAAATTTTTACTCCGTCATGTATATATAAAATTACTTTCAAAGAGTGAAACAATAAAAGCCTAATAGTTTAAGAATGAAGACCAATAGCAATAAGATATAATTTTTTGACTATATTCAGAATAAATAGTCAAATGATATTCACACTCACGATATTCTCAATTAGTAAATATGCAATTATATGGCTCGTTATTTGAGATTATCGAATAAAACTTTAACCATTACTTTGTTAAAGTATTTTAAGAACCAACAATATTAATTAGAGAATTTGATGCATGATTTGAATAGGAACTATTGAAACAACCATGATCATTAAGCGTTATGCATGTTTTGGGTGCACAGACGGACACTTTGGGGCGTAAGCCAATAGAACTAAGCACACATGAGCTTTAGGAGATTTTGAATAGTGCCCTGTCCCGGGACGGCGAACCCTGAACGAGTCCCGAAAGTGCCTTTTAAACACTATATATATATTAAATAAATAATTTAATAATTAAAAATTTGTTACTTTTATCTAATTTAATAATTGTGAATTTTAGATGAATTTGTAATGGCTTTTGTAGATTTTTCTATATTTTAGTTGTTGTTGTTTTGGATTTTTTGTTTTGTCCTTACCTTCTTTATAATTTCTTGTCTAGTAGATAAATGAACTGTGTTTCAGTAAGTTTTACCAAACATGTTATTTCCATTTTTCAAATGTGCTTCTATTTTAATAATTGTAATAATGAAAATTAAACAGAGGAAAAAGTAAAGAAACCACTTCAGTATTTTCCTTTTCATTTCCCTTGTGCTTAACTGATGAGCTTAAAATTACTTAACATTTATGCCCTTTGTGTCCTTGATTTTGTTGATTTGATTGAAATTTAGTCTGATTATAGTCTAATATATTGCTTTTCAGTGCAGGTGGTACAGAGAGGAAAACAATCTGAGCAAGAAGAAATTCTCGTGTGCGGTAGCGCACGAGCACTTACAAACGCACACTTGAGCGCGCAAGTATCACAAAATCACTACCAAATGTGCACGACCATACCCCAAGGTGCGTGGCCGCACACGTCCCTCTCCGGGAATTCTAGTCAGGCCTGTTTTGTAAATTCGGAGGCATCCTTTTGATCTATATGAAGCCTAGTTCATCCCAAAAGAGGGTATCCCGAATTTTGGAGCAATTTTTAGAGAAAAGAATACAAGGAAGCAACATAGGCTTGGAATACTTCATATGAATCATTTGATACGAAAGTTTGTTGAATTCGTGGGTTGTAATATTTTTTTGTCCTCTTAATACTCTTTTGATGAATCATTTCTCCACTATGGAGTAGTCCTTCTTTGGGATTATTGACAGATATTGTGAATTGATTGTTATTCGAGGGTTTGCTTTATGTTAGTTGCTCGACTTTGTTAAACAGGTTTTGAATTAATTTAGAAAGTTGTTTGGGGTTTCATTTTAATCGGAAGAGAAGTTTTGCTGCAATTATCATTGTGTTATCTTGTTTGGTTAAATTTCACGACTCTCGTAGGTAATCGAAAAAGCTTGCAGAGTTATCAATTGACCCAATTTAGAGGAATAGTCGAGAGACGTTCTTCGTAAGAACATTCCTTCAGCATATTCTTGTATATGTTCATATCACTTATCATTAAGTTGTTTTAACGGACCTCTCATTCATTCGGAAGAAGAATTTGAATCTTTAATATAACTTAATCATCTATTGGAATCGAAAGAGTCAATATAATTTAAGACTGAACTAACCTGGAGTTATCCCGAATAATAGTTGATCACATATCTTGTCAAGCCCTTATTCCTCATATTGATATTCAATCGTTACTACTTAGCCACTTAATTTTCATTATTCATTCACAATTGAGGATCTTAGTTTTTACACTTACTTAGTTAATAACTCAAAATCAAAGGTTGATTTTCCTGAATAATGTTAAGCTGGAGATTTCCTTTAGAATTATTTAACCCAATTCCTGTGAAGAAGATTTAATACGATACTATCTTTGACTAGCGAGCCTAAGTTTTATACACCAATTTTGTGCTCGTCATTAACTCAACTACTCAAATAACTTCTTTTTTATTCATGCCATTGTTTCCCTCCATATTTTCACTTTCCCCTCTTCTCCCGTTTTATGCGTTAGAAACTTTTATTTTCAGAGCTATATATTCACCATATAATTCCTCTTGGAGAGATGAAATTCCTGGTGAGCATTAGGTCATTTTTATTTTTTATTTTTTTATTTTAATTCTTTTAAGTTTGTTCATTTTAGTTTCATCAATATGTGTGATGACCCGATAGGTCATTTGAGTTCTAGCCCTTATTTTCGTGTTTCAAGACTTCGATTAGTTCTTTTTAATATTTCTCGATCTGCGTGCACAATCCGTCCTTTTTTGTAAAGATTTTATGTGAAAATTTAAAGAATACATGTTTAGCTTTTAAAATGACTTGAGATGACTGCGGTCAACATTTTGTGTAAACAATACCACATCGGTAGTTTGAAGATCTCGGTGGGTCCGTATCATGTTTTTGCACTTTGGAGTATGCCCATAATAGAATTCGAAAGTCCCTAACTTAAGTTGATCTTATTTTTTGGAATTTAGTAATTTGAAGGTTTAAAGATTTCGTAGGTTTGAGCATAGGTTGACTTTATTGCTAGAGGGTTCAGATTTTAGTTCCGAAACTTGGTATATGTTCATTTTACTATTTAAAACTTGTCTGCAAAATTTGGTGCAAAACGAAGTTGAGTTGATAGTATTCGCACGCTTGGTTATGAATTTGGAAGTTCTTGAATTTCTTTGAAAATTTCACGCATTTTGATGTTCAATTTGTAGTTTTAGGTGTTATTTTGGTATTCTTGACCACGCGAGCGAGTTTGTATGATGTTATTACACTTGTGTGCATATTTGGTTTGGAGCCCGAGGGGATTAGGTGAGTTTCATACGCGTTTTGGATGAGTTTGCATGATTTGAGTTGCTGGTTTCTGGTGTTAACTGCAGGTCTCGCATTTGCGAGGTTTGGGGAAAAATTGCAAGCCTCGCTTTTTTCATTTGCAAGAATGGGCTTGACTGGGTGAATCTCGCATTTACGAGGATTTTGTTTGCTTTTGCAAACTGCGGCCATTCACTTTTGCGAAGGATGTGGTCGCATTTGCGACACAGGACACTTGAGTGTGGTTCACATTTGCAAAGCTTCTGGCCGCATTTGCGAAGATGTTTTTCCACATTTGCGACATCTGAGCTTCTGAGACAGGGTTGCGACCTTTGTCGCATTTGTGAACATTTCTTCGCAAATGCGACCCGTGCAGTTGGGTAAAAGAGGGAAAAATCGGGACTCAGATTATTTTACACCATTTCTCAACCCTAAGCACTCTAGAGGCAAATTTTCAAGAGAAATTTCTTCCCTAATTCATTGGTAAGCAAATTTAATCCATTCCTTTTTAATTACCCATTACTTTTCATGTGTTTTCAACACCAAATCTAGGATTTTCATTGTTGAAATTAGGCATTTAGGCAGAAATTGAGGATTGAAATTGAGATCTAGACCTCAAATTGAGATAGGATTTCAAAACTGGGTTAATTGGATTTTTGTCTGAACCTCAGATTTTGACCAAGCGGGTTGGGATTGACTTTTTAAAAAATGATCAAAATTGAACCTTTTTCGTTGATGGGTAGTTTCTAAAGCTTATTTTGAATCGTTTGATCGATAATTTGCTAGATTTGACTGATTTGGAGGCTTGTTCAAAAGCAAATCCATGGTTGATTGATTTCTTTAATTGCGGAACGAGGTATGTGTCATGGTTAACTTTGACTTGAGGGATTACGACTTGTTGGTCTATTTTCTACGTGTTTTATTGTGGGGACGACGTAGATGTGAGTTGGCGAGTATCTATGCATTGTCATTGGTTTGAAGTATGCGGGTGCGAATTATTTATTTGTATTAAATTGTTTTGTTAATCATGTTATCCATGCATAGATTTAATTATTACTTCTTTAAATTATTCGTTTCACATTGACTGCTTATTTCAAAGATGTTGCATATTTTGAAATTTGAGTTTGATATCGTGGCACTATATTTGAAGTGAAATTGTTCCCGCCTTGATTTTTTATTATTCATAATTGTATTGTTGTTTGGTGAGGAAGAGAGAGAAGCATGAAGGGTGTTGTTGTGACTTATTTGTATTCATTATTATACATTGAGAGATTTGAGAGTAAAAGCACGAAGGGTGATGCTGTGTAGGTGAGTAAAAATACGAAGGGTGATACCATGCCGGTGAGTAAAAGCACGACGGGTGATGCCATGATATTACATGGTGAAAACGAGAATAAAAGCATAAAGGGTGATGCCGTGCCATTTTTCATATCATTGCTTTACTGGATTTTCGGTTTTGGTGATTTACTTGGTTATACTATTATTTAATTCAGAAGATGTTATTTCATGATTTTGTACTTGCCATTTGTTATGATGTTCCCCCCCCCTTTCGTATGTCCCCTCTCAGTTAATATCTTATCGTTCTACTTGTTACCTTGTGGCTTCATATATATTTGTACAGGGTTTTACGTAGGTGTCTTGTCATAATGTGTCACTACCTCATCGAGGTTAGGCTCGACACTTACAGAGTACATGTGGTAAGTTGTAGTCATACTATACTTCTACACTTCTTGTGCAGATACTGGTATCGGCCTTAGCTTTGCTTAGAGGTACGTCGACTCGGATCACTTTCACTACGGAGACTCGAGGTAGATCTGCTGGCATTCGCTGACCTTGAAGTCCTCTTCTATTCCCTACCTTTACTGTTTATCTCTTTCTAACAATTGTATTTTTTTCATACTAAGTTTGTAGACTTCTAGTTTCTCATATACTCGTTGTCACGACCCAAATTTCCCCCAGTTGGGTACCGTGATGGCACCTAGTCTTAGGGACTAGGTAAGCCTAACATTTAACAACAATAACAATAATATAAGAACTTTAACAATCTCGATAATAGAATCTTGACTGAGTTTGCATTTTCCCCAAAACCCGATAAATACAAGTCATAAGCTCTATGAAATATTTCTACCAAATCTAAATACAACTGTCTAGAGATAAGTGAGTACAGTTGAAATAAACAGGAAGGTGACTCCGAAGCCTACGAACGCTGCAACAGGTTTACCTTGAGTCTCCTCGGCAATGAACCCACAGAGCTACTAACAATAGATACCTGGATCTGCACACAAAAATGCGCAGAAGTGTAGTATGAGCACACCACAGCGGTGCCCAGTAAGTATCAAGACTAACCTCGGTGGAGTAGTGATGAGGACTAGTCAAGACACCACTGATCTATCAAGTAAAAAGGCATAAATATAAGAATGACCGAAACATAATATCAATCTAAAGATTTTTCGATATGATTAACGGTATGATAGAATAATACGGAAGAAAATTCAGCAGTTACGATCAATGGACATCATAATAGAAACACGCAAAGAGAATGGAAAGAATGCAAGCCAAATGTCGGGAATCACAACCCAATAAAAACACTAGCAACTCAGCACTGCATCAATTTTATTCACATCAGGCCTTAGACAATAACCTCAATAAAGCCGGTCAGACCTTCGAGTGAAAACTTTTAAATCGTGAGTTTATTTCGAAAGCTTTAAAGATAAAATCATTTCGGAATAGAGAAATTTCTTCTTTGAAACATACTTTCTCTGAATATATATTTATATTTTTATAAAGAGGAATCTTTAAATCATAGTCCCTTCAAATACATGGTGTTCAAATATACTTTCCCAAATACTGCTCTTTCAAATATCATTTTTCTGCAAGACAAATACTTTTCAATTATACTTTCGAAATAGAAGTCCTTCAGACATAACTTTTCCTGGAGATAATTGCTTTTCAGCTATACATTTCAATATATATATCTTTCGATCCAAATCTCCTCAATGATAAAACAACCGGAACTCAGTCCGTAACTCAAGATTTGTCATGCAATGCAGTACAGGAGGAAAGCTTCCGGAATCTCGTCCGTAGTCCCAATTTAAATATGCGATGCAGTACGGTGGGAAAGCTCCCGGAATCTCGTCCGTAGTCCCAATTTAAATATGCAATGCAGTACAGGGGAAAAGCTCCCGGAATCTCGTCCAAAATCCCAATTTAAATATGCAATGCAGTCACTGAAGAGAACAACCAGAATGCGACAAAAACAACATACATTTCCGCAACATGCGCAAAAGCAACAAAGACAGAATGCAAGGTGCGATGAGCAAATCAATACAAAGACTTGAATCACAAGAATGGCAAAAACTCACTCATAAGATGTATCCACTGAAAGGAATGCCCAGCACAAAGAGAACATCATAACAAGGGGAAAACAAGGCAAACCTAGCAATGATTCTATATATTCAAGTTCACAACCAAAGAAACCAAATCATCCCGGCAAGGGAACCATCTATAACCAATCTCACTTAGACAATTAGCTTCACAGAATAAACTCAGCTTGAACCATGCTCAGTGAAAGGCAACACCAAGGAATATACCATCAACATGGGAAATCATCTACTCAACCTAAGTAGCACTTAAGTAAGAATCAAATAATCACAATATACGACTCACGGGCATGCTTGACGCCAACGTATAGATATTCCAATTACTGTTAAGCAATTATAGGGCAAGTAATACTAATCCTAGTCAGTTAGGCAGTTTATCAAGAAAAAATAGCATACTGATAAAGAAGGTAAATTACTCAGTTAAGTCATGTAAGATCAAATAGTCAACGAAAGGAATCCAAAAGCAAGAAATTCCAATTTAAGCAGGAAGGGGATGAAATTAGCCACCAAGGATTCAAATGTAACAATGACAACTCATTCACAGGTAGCATAAGGACCTACGAATCCTAAAAGGGCAATCTATTAGCAAATAAGTCCGAGTACGCACTCGTCACCTCGCATACACGGACTACAATCAACAAAGAAGGCTCAATCCTAGGAGGTAGTTCCCCCGCACAAGGTTAGGCAAGATACATACCTCAATGACGACAACCAGATACTCAAAAGTAGACTTCTCGGGCGGAAAGGCCTCCGGACGACTCAAAATCAACTAAAACAACTTCAAAATTCATATAAAACGTATAAGGAATGATTTCGAATAATAAAGTTTCAATCTTTACTAATTTATAAAAATCGACCCAAAAGTCGACCCCCGGTCCCGCACCTCGGAACCCAACAAATTTTACAAATTCCGATTACACATTCCGATACGAGTTCACCCATACTAAATTTATAATTCCGATGTTATTTGGTCTTTCAAATCATGAAATTTCATCTTAGAAGTTTTCTTTCGAAACCCACAATTCCCTCAACCCAAAACACAAATTAAATGATAAAAACAAGAACTAATTCATGAAATATAATTAATTATAGTGGAAGAACACTTACCCATTCGATTCGTGTGAAAAACCCTTCAAAAATCGCCAAGAACCGAGCTCTAGAAGTCAAAATGTGTTAAAAATGGGGAAACCCCGATTTTGGAATTAAAACTGTTCTGCCCAGGCATTTTGTTCATCGCGAACGCGGAGAGAGGAATGCGTTCGCGAAGAAGGAAAATTGAGGCTGCCCCAGATGAACTATGCGAACATGGAGAAGGAGAAGGCAGAACCTCGCGTTCGCAGAAGGTGCTACGCGGACGCGATAAAGGAAAATGGGGATGGTCAACAAAACACTACGCGAACGCGGAGACCGGTACACAGACGCGAAGAAGAAGAAAGATGGCTTCCGCGATCGCGTACACGAAGATGCGAACGCATAGAAGAAACTTGGGCGGTTCCAATTCACACTATGCGATCACAACTAAGCCTATGCGATCGCATAGAAGAGAGAAACAACAGACATGTACAACCGTGCAAGAAGAGAGAAAATTGACCCGAGGCCTACCCGAAACACGCCCGAGGCTCCCTGGGACCCCGTCCAACCACACACACAAGTCACATAACCTAACACGGACTCGCTCGAGGTTTCAAAACACATAAAACAACACTAAAACAACGAATCAAACCAAAAATCAAACTTATGAATTTTCAAAACTCTTAATATCAAGACTCGCGTCGAAACCTATCAATTCAACCCGGAATAATGTGAAATTTTGCAGACAAGTACCAAATGACACAACGGACCTACAACCACTCTCGGAATTCCATTCCGAGCCCGATATAAAAATTTCACCTATCGGCCGAAATCGCCGAAATTCTAACTTTCGCCAAAATACCTCAAATCACTCTACAGACTTCCAAAACCAATTCCGGGCACGTGCCTAAGTCCAAAATCATCATACAAAGTTTTTGACATTAACCAAAACTCATTCCTAGGCCGTTTACACAAAAGTCAAACCTTTTGTCAACTTCCACCTTTTAAGCTTCTAAAACTGAAATTTTTCTTCCAATTCGACTGCGGATTATCCAGTAACTGAATCTAACCACGTACACAAGTCTATATGACCAATGTGAATCTGTCCAAGACCTTATGCCACTGAACGAAGTTTAAATTCCCGTAACGACCAGTCGGGTCGTTACATTCTCCCCCTCTTAAACAAACGTTCGTCCTCGAACGTACCAAGTTTAACCTTGAACTCACACAATCATTGACCGTACACTTCTAACACATACCCGTGGGTGATCCCACGTCACCCCAACTCACATAAGCCTGATGAAACAATCAACTGCAATATAGCCTTCACATCACCACCGATAAGCCTCATACCTCACTTACTCACCTTCTACTCATTTCTCAAAAGGCCCGATTCTAAATCCATATCCGGCATTAGCCTCAACCAGCTGCATCAACTCAGGTCTACACCCATAAGGCACGAACACACAACATAGCACGTCACACATAGGCTGAAATAGCACTTTTGATCACAATAACTGTCCAAAATCAACTCAACATTGGCAATTAGACCCACATATGGAAGAACTCTGTTTCCAAACCCCATAATATTGATAATGATGCAATGAACACGAAAACTTCATGATTAACCACCCGAATCACCAAGCCACAACTAACACCAACGGGCACACATCCCGCAACCGAACTAAGGAAACACATAACGAAATGACTGAATATGAAAATAGAAACATATAAAGGATCTATCAAACAAAAGCCCATAGACACAACTCCCTATCAATACTGACTTACCAAAAGCAATATAACAAGGAGGAAGCAAAGCATATGAACACATCACAGAAATTCCATCCTGATAATATTTCCACCACGGTACTCAGCCCGATCAACATATATTGAATCACAATTATCACGAGGATCTCACCCTCAACTCGGAATCACATACCGAAAATATATCATACCAATAGAAATTTCTCCATTAACTCATCTCAGCTGATAAAAGTCATAATACTAATTGAACTCACATCTCGATCGAATATCAAATCACAGCTCGTAAACAAAATACTTAGGAAAAATCATATAAGGCTCACCATAATGAACAACAAGGACTCACCTCTAGTTTCACCACTAGCAATGATGAATGAGAGAACGATAGACACGGGCTACTACTCATAGAATCTCCCAACAGGAGCAAACAAAAAAACAGAGTGCAAAACATGAAACTCACTCATAAATGGAACAACAAATAAGGGAAACTCGTCCTGACCAACAGAGCTATAGTGAAACACAATGGTACCCCACTTTAGCACATCACGACATACCTGGGTGATAATCCCTGGCCCAACGGTCTCCAGCCTATAATATGAAATACATCAATGGGTCGAGCCTCCCCCCTCTTGGGTGCCCTCTACTCATTTGAATACCCTGCTATAGCGCACTTACCTGAACCCTGGAACAATCTCTCACCCTGTGGCTAACATCTCCACACTGAAAATAATCTCTCTGCCGACGTGGCTGTGGAAAACACACAATACGGATCATCTGAGACACATGAGTACCTGAAAAGCCCCCATGCGAAGCTGGTAATGCAAACTGAACTGGTTGACCCAAAATTCTCTACCATGACGCACCTTGGTGCCATAATAAGGACCAGTAGATTACTCCGGTCTACGAGGCCTCCTCGCCACCCTGAACTCTTTCTCCTGACCTCGTTTGTCCTCTCGCTCCCGGTCCCACATGCTCTCTAACCAGCGAGCGATCCCTATTACCTGCTGAAACGAGACATCATACTCTAACTCTCGAGTCTCGCTGAACCGAATATCATGTCTGAATCTCTCAATGACTCTACAAACTCATCTCCTAACTGCAGCAACCAATTGAGGGGGGGAGGCTCGACATACTCCAATAGTGACATAGCGCCCTAACGCAACTGCTCAAACTCCACGCGCTGTACATCCCGAAGGAATTGAGGTGCAACCTCCCTCAAAACATTTCCGAAAACTGAATTCATGCTAGTGAAGCTAACTCGGCCCGGTTACCTTAACTCATAAGCCGCCACCACTAATCAACCCACTACTCTGAACCTGAGACGTGACAAAACAATCCCGCTCGTCTCCACAACACCCAAAGTATGAAGAATATAATGACACTCCCCCAGGAAACCCTGGGCATCATCTGCCTCCAATCCACTGAAAGATAGAAGGGCGATACTTCTTGTACCTCTCAAGTCCAAGGTATTCTTCCTATGATGCTACTACCCTAACCACGGGCTAAACGGAAACCACATGTCGGGCTGTCATGACAACTGGTACCTGACCAACATGATCTCACTGCTCTGGAGTGTAGACGTTGGGAGTCTGAACTCCTCCCCTGATCCGTGTAATAGCCGGTGAACCAGAATCAATCTCGCCTGAGTCAATGTACCAATTATTCTCAAAACTATGCCCAGGCCCCCTGAAGTCCGGGGTAGCAACAGGCACCCCCCAGTACCTGTCTCCCAACTAGAAATGCTGGCGACTCCTCAACGGCTGATCTAGAAGGCATCTTAACGGCGACACGTGCTCCTCGTCGGCCTCTGTCTCTGACCCTTGCGACATTTGCTTCGGGGTAACATCATCAGGAACCGCAGTTCGTGTCCTCACAATCGGTGAGAGAATGGAACGATAATTTCAAATTTCAAGATCAATGAACTCGCACGATACGGATGAAGGAAGTGAAATTGTCATAATAGTTCTGTAGCCTCTTGAAGATAAGTACAGCCGTCTCCGTACCGATCTGCAAGACTCTACTAAACTCGCTTATGACTCATAGCACCTATGAACATAGAGCTCTTATACCAACTTGTCACGACCCAAATTTCCCCCCGTTGGGTACCGTGATGGCATCTAGTCTTAGGGACTAGGTAAGCCTAAAATTTAACCACAATAACAATAATATAAGAACTTTAACAATCTCGATAATAGAATCTTGACTGAGTTTGCATTTTTCCCAAAACCCGACAAATACAAGTCATAAGCTCTACGAAATCTTTCTACCAAATCTAAATACAACCGTCTAGAGATAAGTGAGTACAGTTGAAATAAAGAGGAAGGTGACTCTGAAGCCTGCGAACGCTGCAGCAGGCTTACCTTGAGTCTCCTCGTCAATTAACCCACAGAGCTACTAACAATAGATACCTGGATCGGCACACAAAAATGCGCAGAAGTGTAGTATGAGCACACCACAACGGTGCCCAGTAAGTATCAAGACTAACCTCGGTGGAGTAGTGACGAGGACTAGTCAAGACACCGCTGGTCTATCAAGTAAAAAGGCATAAATATAAGAATGACCGAAACATAATATCAATCTAAATTTTTTTCGATATGATTAACGGTATGATAGAATAATACGGAAAAAAATTCAGCAGCTACGATCAACGGACAACATAATAGAAACACACAAAGAGAATGGAAAGAATGCAAGCCAAATGTCGGGAATCAAAACCCAATAAAAACACTAGCAACTCAGCACTGCATCAATTTTATTCACATCAGGCCTTAGCCAATAAACTCAATAAATCCGGCCAGACCTTCGAGTGAAAACCTTTACGTCGTGAGTTTATTTCGAAAGCTTTAAAGATAAAATTATTTCGGAAGAGAGAAATTTCTTCTTTGAAACATACTTTCTCTGAATGTATATTTATATTTTTATAAAGAGGAATATTTAAAGAATAGTCCTTTCAAATACGTGGTGTTCAAATATACTTTCCCAAATACTGCTCTTTCAAATATCATTTTTCTGCAAGACAAATACGTTTCAAGTATACTTTCGAAATAGAAGTCCTTCAGACATAACTTTTCCTGGAGATAATTGCTTTTCAGCTATACATTTCAATATATATATATATATGTATGTATATCTTTCGATCCAAATCTCTTCAATGATACAACTACCGGAACTCAGTCCGTAACTCAGAATTTGTCATGCAATGCAGTACTGGGGGAAAGCTCCCGGAATCTCGTCAGTAGTCCCAATTTAAATATGCGTTGAAGTACAGGGGGAAAGCTCCTAGAATCTCGTCCGTAGTCCCAATTTAAATATGCAATGCAGTACAGGGGAAAAGCTCCCAGAATCTCGTCCGTAATCCCAATTTAAATATGCAATGCAGTCACTGAAGAGAACAATAAGAATGCGACAAAAATAACATACATTGCCACAACAGGCGCAAAAGCAACAAAGACAGAATTCAAGGTGGGATGAGCAAATCAATACAAAGACTTGAATCAAAAGAATGGCAAAAACTCACTCATAAGATGAGCCACTTAAAGGAATGCCCAGCACAAAGAGAACATCATAACGAGGGAAAAACAAGGCAAACCTAGCAATGATTCTATATATTCAAGTTCACAACCAAAGAAACCAAATCATCCCGGCAAGGGAATCAACTATAACCAATCTCACTTAGACAATTAGCTTCACAGAATAAACTCAGCTTGAACCATGCTCAGTGAAAGGCAACACCAAGGAATATACCATCAACATGGGAAATCATCTACTCAACCTAAGTAACTTAAGGAAGAATCAAATAATCACAATATACTACTCACGAGCATGCTTGACGCCAACGTATAGATATTCTAATTACTGCTAAACAATTATAGGGCAAGTAATACTAATCCTAGTCAATTAGGCAGTTTATGAAGAAAAATAGCATACTGATAAAGAAGGTAAAATACTCAGTTAAGTCATGTAAGATCGAATAGCCAACGAAAGGAATCCAAAAGCAAGAAACTCCAATTTAAGCATAAAGGGGATGAAATTAACCACCAAGGATTCAAATGTAACAATGACAACTCATTCACAGGTAGCATAAGGACCTACGAATCCTAAAAGGGCAATCTATTAGCAAATAAGTCCGAGTACGCACTCGTCACCTTGCATACACGGACTACAATCAACAAAGAAGACTCAATCCTAGGGAGTAGTTCCCCCGCACAAGGTTAGGCAAGATACTTACCTCAAAGACGACAACCGGATACTCAAAAGTAGACTTCATAGGCGGAAAGGCCTCCGGACGGCTCAAAATCAACTAAAATAACTTCAAAATTCATATAAAACGTATAAGGAATGATTCCGAATAATAAAGTTTCAATCTTTACTAATTTATAAAAATCGACCCAAAAGTCGACCCCCGAGCTCGCACCTCGGAACCTGACAAATTTTATAAATTCCGATTACCCATTCCGATACGAGTTCACCCATACTAAATTTATCAAATTCCGATGTTATTTGGTCTTTCAAATCATGGAATTTCATCTTAGAAATTTTCTTTCAAAACCCACAATTCCCTCAACCCAAAACACAAATTAAATGATAAAAACAAGAACTAATTCATGAAATATAATTAATTATAATGGAAGAACACTTACCCATTCGATTCGTGTGAAAAACCCTTCAACAATCGCCAAGAACCGAGCTCTAGAAGTCAAAATGTGTTAAAAATGGGGAAACCCCGATTTTGGAATTAAAACTGTTCTGCCCAGGCATTTTGTTCATCGCGAACGCGGAGAGAGGAATGCATTCGCGAAGAAATAAAATTGAGGCTGCCCCAGATGAACTATGCGAACGCAGATAAGGAGAAGGCAGACCCTCGCGTTCGCGAAAGGTGCTACGCGGACGCGATGAAGGAAAATGGGGATGGTCAACAAAACACTACGCGAACGCGGAGACCGGTACGCGGACGTGAAGAAGAAGAAAGATGGCTTCCGCGATCGCGTACACGAAGATGCGAACGCATAGAAGAAACTTGGGCGGTTCCAATTCACACTATGCGATCGCAGCTAACCTTATGCGATCGCATAGAAGAGAGAAACAACAGACAGGTACAATAGTGCAAGAAGAGAGAAAATTGACCTGAGGCCTACCCGAAACACGCCCGAGGCCCCCGGGACCCCGTCCAACCACACACAGAAGTCACATAACCTAACACGGACTCGCTCGAGGTTTCAAAACATATAAAGAAACACTAAAACAATTTATCAAACCAAAAATCAAACTTATGAATTTTCAAAACTCTTAATATCAAGACTCGCATCGAAACCTATCAATTCAATCCGGAATAACGTGAATTTTTTTAAGCTTCCTCCTTTTAAGATTCTAAAACTGAATTTTTTTTCCATTTCGACTTCGGATTATCCGGTAACTAAATCTAACCACGCACACATGTCGATATGACCAATGTGAAGCTGTCCAAGAAACAAAGTTTAAATTTCCAAAACGACCAGTCAGGTCGTTACACTCGTGACTCCAGATTTCTGGGAGTAGTTAGTATCACATTGTTATATTTGCACTGTGTTACATTTGGAATTTATTTCTCGCTAAATATCTGTCACGACCCAAACTGATGGGCCACGACGGGCACCCGGTACCTTACTCAACCGAGTACCAATATAACGTATCTTTCTCATTACATAATCATATACTCGTGACATACGGGCCTAATAGGACAACATAATCATTTATAAATTCTAAACATAGGCCAACAAGGCCATACAAGTATTCGTATACATGACATCTGTCTACAAGCCTCTAAGAGTACATAAGTATCATAAAGGTCCGGACTGAACCCCGCCATACCAATCAATACATGTCCTAATTATACTGAACAAATAAGAAACTCCGGAGCAAATGGAGCGCACCAACATCTTCCGCTGAGCTGATAGCCTCTTAGAGGGCTCTCGACCTGTCTATCAGGACCTGCAGGCATGAAACGCAACGTCCCCAGGCAAAAGGGACGTCAGTACGAATAATGTACCGAGTATGTAAGGCAGTATACTGAAAGCTGAAACTGAACTGATAATATAATAACTGCAGGTAGCTGGAAGTCAAAGATAATCTGATGATATGCTTACCTGACTGACTCAATTTTCTCAATATAATAAGTAAAATAGTTGTCCGGCCCTATAAGGCTCGGTAAATATATATAACTGTATAACTGCTCTGCCGTAGTAGGATCGCTCATAGGCGCTCGGCCATACTAGGCTCTGTATCTCGACCAACTGGGCTCGCTCATAGGCGCTCGGCCATAGTAGGCTCTGTATCTCGACCAACTGGGCTCGCTCATAGGTGCTCGGCCACAGTAGGCTCAGTATATAACTTACCATCTGATCAGAGGTTGCCCAATAGGGGCCTGCCCATCGATTATAGCTCGATGGTAATGAAAATACTATAATACTGTATATATAGATTCTCTGCTCTCTTGACTGGAAATACTCAAATGAATATGAAGTCCCGATAACGAGAATATTGCAACTTACAAAACCAGAAAAATTTACGTAACTTGCGAGACTAGCAAAATATACGTAAATTTCAGAATATGAATTTTTCTTTATTCCTCGTTATCAAACTTGTGTAATGACAACATCATGCCAAAATAAAGGAAAAGCTTAGCCTTAACATAACTGGAGTAGAGAAAAATCCGTAAGATTCTTGGAAAAGGTTGCAGGTATAAATAAGAATCCTTTTAGATAACAAATTCCCATGAAATTTCACCCCTTAACAAGGTGCTATGCTGAGATTCTTTGTAATTTGACGATCTGTTTCAGGCTTTCAGCATGAATATCATAGACAACCACTGCTTTTGCAGTTACTAGTAGCATCAACAATTTATGGTCAAGCGTCTCTATGTTATCAAGATATTTTTAGATTATGGCATGCCTTAGTTCCCATTAATTGTACGCCAGACAATGGGTAAAACCAAAAACATGCAAATAAAGCAAGGGAAGAAAAGTAACTGTCGGAAAAAGCTCACGTTAGTAGGAATTGTAAGAAATGAGTCATGTTATGTATTTGTTAGAAATGAAAAATGTCTTGTAATTGGCATGTTAGGTGCCACCTAATTAAAGAAGACTTATGAGTCATGAATAATGACTAAGAGTCACTATTAATTCCTTCAATTGCTGCCACGTTTTCTTTCACTTAAACTTATTCAAAAGTTATCCACCAATTTTCTTAATTATATGGTTAATCTTTCATCAAAAAATCCACAATTAATCAAATATTCACATAATTAAGAATTGTCTCGAATTACTTAAAATTCTACTCATTTTTAATATATTTTATACATCATATTGACATGGTCATATGTTACCTTGTATGGTACTAGTCCATAAATATCAGGTATTAAGGCTCGACCCGTATTTTATCCCAACATGCCAAACTTGGACGAAAATTTATTTTCTTTGACTTGCTTCCCCTGTCACCTTCACTAACCTACTCATCACTTGTTTGAAATAGCATAATCCTTATAATCTCCAATAATGTTTTCCTTGGACTGATGTCAATTACCTTACGACAAATTCAACATACAATACTACATGGTGCAACATCGTCGTAATTTAATACTGAATTGTACATCATCATAATGTAATATTGCAAGGCGTAACATCATCGTAATATTACAGGGCGTAACAATATCATTACTTTATTTTTACCTGTTAAAATTAGTTAATTACTTATTTCACGTCGGCTTGCCTAACAAGTGGATATTATGCGCCATCATGGTCCGGATGTTTGGATTCCAGGTTGTGACAATATGATTGTGTAACGACCCGATCGGTCGTTTTACGTTATCGGACCCCGTTCCCCTATATAAGTCTTCCCATAGCGGCTTCTTGTGATTTGTGACTTGCGGGGACTGGTGGTTCAGGATTTGGAAGTTCTTTGAGCAGTATAGGAACACTTGGTTCCTCAAGGTTGGCTTTTAAGGCCAAGTTGGACTTCGGTCAACACCTTTAGTAAACGACCTTGGAATCGAGTTTCGATGATTCCAGTAGCTTCGTATGATGTATTCGTACTTGTACGTATGTCCAGAATGGGTTTTGAATGACCCGGGAACGTATCGACGCCAAATAGCAAAATAGAATTTCCTTAAGTTTGAAATTTGGTTTGGAACGTGATTTTATGCTATCGAAGTTCAAACGGAATTCCGAGACTGGGAATAGTTTCGTTATGTCATTCTTGACTTGCCTGCAAAATTTGGTGTCATTCCGAGTAGTATAGGTGGGTTCGACGCGTTGTTATAGAAATCAAGAACTTAGAAATTCTTAAGTTTGATCCTAGGGGTTTTTAGGGGTGATTTTTAGATTTAGCGTTGTTTTGGGTGTTACGAAGGCTCGAGCTAGTCCGTATTATGAGTTAGAACTTGTTGGTATATTTGGAAGGGGGCTCGGGAGGGCCCAGGTGCCTCCCGGACACCACGCGAGGCCAAAAACTAGCTGAAAATGCAGCTGGTGCACCTGATCTGGTGTGACCGCAGGTGCGGTTGCCCAGCCGCAGGTGCGGGACCGCTCCTGCGGTCCCAGCCTCGCAGGTGCAGTTACTTTTCCGCAGGAGCGGAGCCGCATGTGCGGTCTCTAGCTCCGCAGGTGCGACCCCATCCCCTCTTGCCCAATTCCGCAGGTGCGGTCCTCGAGCCGAATGTGCGGAACCCCTGTAGGCCAGGCAGTGTAATTTCATTTAAACACGGGATTTCCTTCATTCTTTTCATTTTACACCTCCATTGAAGATTTGGGAGCTTGGGAAGAACTGTCCAAAACCTAGCTACTGTTAAGGTAAGTGAATTCTACCCTAGAGTTAGATTAATACATGAATTATTAATGGGGTTAACTACTAAAAATATCAAAAATCAAGATTTGGGGTAGTAACCTAGGGTTCTTAAGGAAAATGATGAATTACCCACTTGATGCTATGAATTCAAGTAGAAACTTCTTATTAATGATCCTTAGGCTATGGATGAGTGATTCCTTTGGAAATTTTCGGAATTTGAACATGCGGACCTGGGGTTGAAATTTGAGAATTCTTCAAGAATGGTGATTTTATTGAATAACTAGGATAATTTCCCCACATTGTGCATGCATTGATATAATTGTACACTTTTTGGCTAGTTGCGAGTCCTCGGGTGTAGAGTTCGGAGTTTCGGGCGCATTTGTGGTCCGAGGGGTAGATTCGACACGAGGTGAGTCTCCTTTCTAACCTTGTAAGAGGGAATTGTCCCCATAGGTGTTCTACATGCTGTGTGTAATTGTTTGTGGGGGCTATGTACGTACCAAGTGACGAGAGTCCGTACGTAGCGGCTATTATTGTTATGCCCGGGTAGTTAGGCCCCACATCATGCCTTATACTCTTTCTTGCAAATGACATATATGTTATGGACTCATGATTATGCGTGGTATTGCTTTTCTATGAGATTTTATGGAATTTGATAATTGGAAGGAATTGGTTATGAAAAGTAAATTTTTAAAGAATATTGTGTGTGCATGTGACCGCTTCGCAATTTACATTCCGCGAGCGATGTGTGATTTCCCCCACTCTCATGGGAGCGGGCCGTACGCCACAGCGGATTGAAAGGTGCACTTTTGGGACGGGCCGATCGATCCTCGGCAGTGCACAGAGATGATATAATTGAGAATGCACTTTTGGTACGGGCCGTTCGATCCTCGGCAGTGCATGGACGAGATTTGTACTATGACATGATATGATTACATTGAGAGATGCACTTATGGGACGGGCCGTTCGATCTTCGGCAGTGCATAGATATTTTCCTTATGACTCCGGCTAGTTGTCTTATTCCTGTGTGCGCATGATTAATTGGCATTGTTTCATGGATATGGACTTGCATTAGGTATTTGGGGGAAAGAAAGTGGCCATTGTTATTGTTCCAGCATTTTCTTGGATTTCTGTGCTTTATACATAATTGCTACTCACTGTCTTACATGTCTACTGCTTTTATTTTATCATTGTTATATCATGTTGTTGGACCTTAGTGAGTGTCAAGTCGACCTCTCGTCAGTACTTCTTCGAGATTAGACGAGATACTCACTGGGTACATATTTATTTAATATGTACTCATGTTGCACTTCTGTACTTGACTGTACAGGTTCTGAGGCTGGTGCATCTGGTTATCAGACCGGAGCTAGGTATTAATTAGAACTGATTTGACTTTACGGGACTATACATATTGTATTTTGTGTATTCAGTTAGTTACCCGTGACGCTCGTGACACTAGTTCATGGCACACACGTAGTGATTATTTTGGGTTTTGGGTTGTATATCTATATATGTGTATGTTCGTCTTTTGGCTCACGCATCCTAGCAGCTATACCTTTTACCACTGAGTTATCATTTTTGAATATTATACTTAAATTGGATAAAATTAGTAAAAGTTGAGTTACATAATAAATTGAAAGGGGTAACACTTAGTGAAGTTTACGTTGGCTTGCCTAACCCTGTTGTTGGGTGCCATCACGACCTGGGTTAGGATTCAGGGTCGTGACAGATTGACTGACACACATTTGTGATTTATATTTAGGATGTAGATATGTAGTTTATTTAACTACTTAGCTTTACCCAAATCATGACATTGTGTAGTTTGTTGATTCTCTGTGGTCCTCTTTGCTAATTACTTGGGTTTGACTATTTGTAAAGTATATTGTGGTTTGTTTTTTTATTTAATTTTGGAGGGAAAAAAAGCAAATCTTTGGTGCTCTAGATTAGGTTTGTTGGTTAGTTTGTGGACAATTTTTTGTATCATCTTTTCTCTGATGTTTAGTTTGTAGTGATTGATCGTTCTTTTTTGGTGTACCTTAAAAAGTGTGTTCTGTTTATTTTACTTAATCAGTAATTCGAGAAGATGTATCTTTGTTTATAGTCAAGTAAAATCTATCAATATCGAAAACTAACTGTCTAAGAACAATTTTTATTGTTCCGGTAAATCACCTCTACTATTTGGAGGGCAAGGATAGTCCATCATAACTTTAATGTTAAAGCCTAAAAGATGCACTACTTTAATTTGATCAATGAATGGTTCATCTCAGTTCCTCTTCATATTTGATTCACATCTCTCTCTTTTTCTTATGAAAGCGCAGTCATACCAAAGATTAAACGTTTTCGGAATCCACTAAAGTCAGCTCGTGAACCACATGATGCTCATGGACATTATTCATCATCAATAACAGTCAAATCACATGCTATAGATCCCTCAACAGCAGTACAAGCCCTTCCACATGATCATGAAGTCCCACAACAAAAACAAGCTCCAATTCTGCCTTCTAATTCAAGTGCAACATTTGTGCACCATACAAGACGTGAACCTACAAAGTATTGGACAATAGAGGCAAAAGGTATATGCCTTACATGTATTACTTCAATTTATGAGAATCTTATTTTTTTTCCTTTTTTTTTGTCGAGTAACTTTTTTTCTTGTTAAAGACTCAGAAGATGCTACCAAGAAAATTAGGGTCAGGTCAATGAGGTTAACAACCTAATTGTTGGGGAGCTCATCATTGTGAATTTTGATGACTACACCACAACATATAGTGAAGCGCAATGATTGCTTCTTGGATATTGTGGATCGTTGGCAATTGATTGTAATTTGTTCCCGATTAGTTTTGAGAAGGTCCAGGGCCATCAGGCATGCCTAAGAAGTACATGAAAGATTTCTTTGAAACAATACTAAAGGTACAAGTGTTATTGCATACATATGTATTAATTGCACCTAGATTTTTATACGCATAAAAAATTAACTTCCATTTTCTGTTTGAAGCCTCGATTTGATTTTCGGGTAAGTGAGTCCATATACTGCAATGCTATTCTATCAAGAAGTGGGATACACATAGGCAGAGTTTGTGGGATGAATATTTTGACCCAGCCTAAAGCAAAAATAAAATTATAAGTAATGAGCCAGCATGTATAAATAAACATTAGTGGGCTAGTTTTGTTACTCATCATAAAAAATCATCAACAATGGTAAGATTTTGATTATTTTAACAAGTTTCATCATAATTAAATGAAGATAATTTTTTTAATTTGTAATTGTTTTGTTGATAGTAGCTTTTTAGAAGAAATAAAAATTTCAAAAGAAGCAAAAAATGCCAAACACTAGTGGTTCAAAAGCTAACTCGAGAAGACAATACGAGCTGGTATGCACATTACCTTATTAATTTTACTTTTTCCCTTATTAAAATATGTTATGAAAACTTTTTAAATATATTTCTTTCTTAGTTTTTGGAAACTAGAAAAACTCGTAGTCGTGGATAAATGTTTATTGAAATCATAAGAGAATTAATGAAATCATTTGTAAATGATGCGGCAAGGAATATAAGGGTAAGTATAGCTTTTATGCATTTTTTAAATATTATTTTTATTAATTTTTTATAACATTCTGCATCTCAAGTCTTACTATCTTGTACTTACTAATTGATAATTTATCTGCTTGTAGGAACAAATTGAATTGAATATGACTCAATGTGATACTAATGAGTGTGAATTTTTCCTGAATGATGTTATTGGAAAGATGTTAGGGGAAGAGCACTCTGGGAGAGTATGATGTATGGGTATGGGAGCGGCTACTTCAAACACATTCAGGAGTACCAAAGGACGACTTAGTGATCCGAGTGTTTCTTCATCTAGCTATGGTACATCATCTACAACATATACTCATTTGCAACAAACATTTGTGCGTGTGGAATCCCAACTAGAAGGCATCTTAAATGCGCTTAAGGCTTACGTGATGTCAAAGGAAGGTTTGGTTCCTGAAGAATTTGTTGGTCTGTTTGCTCTTCAACCAGTGGTAAGCAGTAATATAATTTGTACTTATTCTATTACAACAACTTCAAATCAGTTTAATTGCATTGTACTTCTATGCGATAACAAAATAAAGTGAATAAAAATTATTAAACATAGATAATTTGATCATGCTCTCATTTATGGAAGAGATTAACTATGTCTAATATTGCTAGCCATATTATTATTGGGTTTAGTTGTCTTCCGACTGATGGTTAATCGGGTCCAAGCCTACACTACTATTGAGTAGCGAGGAGGTCGATGGAGCAATACCCCAACTAAGGTCGGGATCAAATCCACGGGGAGTTAATGATTGGAACTATGTTTATATCTAAGTGAGTTGCGGGTTTTGAATCTAATTGCACTTCAACAAATTTGGGTTGATATTCTACTTCTATCTTTACTCTAATGATTGCAATAAATGAAACTAAGGACAATATTTTTTATTAGGGGTTTTCAAATGTTTAAAAGGACTAGGGTCGTGACTTCTACCTAGGTGGTTATCTAACGGGTTGTAAAATCTAGGGCAAGCTTGATTAGTTGAGATTGTAATATAGCTATCACACCGGGGTACTCACTCTATACCTCTCGGTAGTTTGAGTGATTTTTTCCAATTTAGCATTCTCAAGTCCAAATGGGTATTCATATAAATTAAGTGATATTAGCTCAAATCGGGTATTACTATCTCTAGGTTTAACCCTTTAATTGGGGATATCAATTTCTTGAGTTCACCCCAATTCCTTGTTAGTCTAGTATTCCTAGACTTAGACCCACTTTCCCAAGTAGATACTAAGTCATTTAGGCATGAATCAATGTTTGCAACCATTAATCCTTGAGTTCTAGTAAGAACTAGGCTAAATATCGCTAACCCAATCACAAATAAGCCCTAGGTTAAATACCCACACTAGGGTTGGGTCACAACCCTAGCTATGGGTTTAGATATTCATGGAAATAGAAGAAATTAAAGATGAAATGAAGATAAAATCCATAATATTAGATTATGGGAGGAAAATCTAGTGTTAGGAAGTGAATCTAGTACAAAACTTTCGAATTAGGTAAAAGTAGCCGTCTCAGGTGCTCTCTCCAAACATAACATAACCTAGAAATGAAAAAAAGTTATATTTATACTAAGCTGAAAATATCTGACAAAAATACTCCTGCAAAGGTTGTGCGGCCGCATAATTCTGAGTGCGGCTGCACTTTTGCTTTCGCGGCCGCATAATGCTGGTGTGTTCCACATTCTTCACTTTTGATTCTGGCTTGAGCTAGACTTTTGCGGACCTCACAATTCTGAGTGCGACCGCGCTCATGATTATGCGGACGCATAAAAGTGATGCGGTCCGCACTTACTTTACTTTGACTTGAAATCAACTCTCTGAATCTTCCTTATCGCGGACCGCACAATTGTGGGTGCGATCGCACTTGACATCCTGCGGCCGCACATTTTTTGTGCGGTCCGCACTCCTTCATTTTTCCCAAGTTGCCAACTCTTTAATTCTCGTTCATCACGGACCGCCTAGTTTTGATCGTGTCCGCACAGGGACTTTTGCGGCCGCACAATATTGGTGCGGTTCGCGCTTATCATATTGCTAAAATTACAAGTCTCTGAATCTCCTTCTTGTGGACCGCATAATTTTGATCTCGGCTGCACAATGGCTTTTGCGGCCGCACAATATTTGTGCGGTCCGCACTGCAAGCCTCTTTGTCCAGTTTTGGTTTTTGTTCAACTTTTAACTCCTTTGTGAGTTGATTTTGATTCCTTTGGCTCATATTGAACAATTCCTGCAAGCTAGCACATATCATTATTTTACGGGAATACCCCCATTAAGCATTAAAACACAACCCACATTATCCTAAGCAAGATTTATTCAACAATTGACATTTTAGGCATGAACCTAACCCTAGATAAAATAAAGAAAAATAAAGAGAAGAACATGAAATTAAATCATTGAAATCAACATACCTGTAGTGAAGATGTAGTAGTAATTTACACTTGATGAAATGAGATAAGATTGAAAGCTATAGAGAAGGTGCACTGTGCTTAGCTTAGCTTGAGAAGTCGGAGTGTGTAAAGTGTGAAAAGTCTAAGGAAGTCCTATTTATACTTTGACCAGCCGGACCTACTAACTCACCTGAGTGCGGCCACACAATTTTGGTGTGGTCCGCACTGTTTTACCTGCTCCTTGAATCTGTGGCGCGGTCTGCAAAAAAATGATTGTGGTCACACAATTTGTGCGATCCGCAAAATTTTGAGTGCGGCCGCGAATCCTTAAGGATTTTTGTCAGGCCAAACTTCAGAGAGTTATCATTTTCATCTTACAGTGGTGCGATCGCACACAGAATTGTGTGGTCCGCATAATTCTGGTGCGGTCTGCACAATTTCTACACTTGGCCAATTTTTTCCTTGCAAATTTCCTGCACTGAACACCCATATTCCTGTATACACTTCACAACGAGTTATCCCAAAACAATGCCTATTCTAAAACAAGAAAATCAAGAGAAAGAAAAATACATGGGTTGCCTCCCAAGAAGCGCCTGGGCCATGTTACCATCATTCACTTGAAATGGAGCAATGCCACAACGTGGCCATCATCAACCTTACCAAGTTAGTGCTTCACCCGGTGCCCATTGACTATAAACATCTCAACATTATTATTTTTCAAATCTAGAGCACCAAAAGGAGTCACATGTACCACTTCAAAAGAGACACTCCACTTTGATTTTAGCTTTCCCGGAAATATCCGCAATCGAGAGTTGAATAAAAGGACAAGGTCACCTTCTTTGAATCTTTGTTCCGGATATACTTATCATGTAGGTACTTCATCTTGTCCTTATACAAGGACGAACTGGAGAAAGCATGGAACCAGAACTCATCACGTTCATTCAATTGCTCCACCCGAAGATTTGCAGCTACATCCCACTCAAGATTTAACTTCTTCAATGCCCACATGGCCTTACGCTCTAGTTCCACTGGGAGGTGACATGATTTCTCGAACACCAACCGATACGGGGACATACCAATTGGAGTTTTGTAAGATGTTCTATAGGCCTAAAGAGCATCGTCAAGTTTCCTTGACCAATTAGTCTGGTTTGCATTGACAGTCTTTGATAGAATACTCTTGATCTCCGAGTTGGAGACTTCAACCTGCCCACTTGCCTGGGGGTGATAGGGGGTCGAGACCTTGTGAGTGAAACCATACTTGGAGAGTAAAGTGTCAAAGTGTTTGTTGCAAAATGTGATCCCTCGTCACTAATAATGTCCCTTGGGGTGCCAAACCTTGTGAATATATTTTCTTCAAGAAAGCTACCACACTCCGTGCTTCATTATTGGGAAAAGCCATAGCTTCAACCCATTTGGACACGTAATCCACAGCAACAAGAATATAGGTGTTCCCGCATGAGCTCACAAATGGACCAATAAAGTCGATGCCCCACACATCAAAAATATCAATCTCGAGGATGGTGGTGAGAGGCATCTCATTTTTCTTGGAGATCCCACTGGCCCTTTGGCAATCATCACAACGCTTAACGAGCTCGCTAGTGTCTTTGTACAAGGTAGGCCAATAGAATCCACATCTTAGGACCTTTGTAGCAGTTCTTGATCCACCATGGTGACCCCCGTATGGAGAAGAATGACAAGCTTCAATAATACCCAATTGCTCTTCTTCTAGAACACATCTTCGGATAACACCATCAGTGCAAATTTTGTAAAGCCATGGCTCATCCCAATAGTAGTCCAAGCAGTCCCGTTTGAGATTCTTCCTTTGGTTTGAAGAGAACTCATTCGGGGCAATGCCGCTCACAAGATAGTTGGCCACATCGGTAAACCAAGGCATCCTGGTCATAGACATGGAAAGGAGTTGTTCGTCTGGAAATGAATCATTGATCTTAAGTCCATCATAGGGCCTCCCCACCTCCTCGAATAGGGACAAGTGGTCTGCCACTTGATTCTCACTCCCTTTGCGTTCTATGATTTCAAGATCAAATTCTTGTAGAAGAAGCACCCACCGCATCAATCTCGCCTTAGAGTCCTTTTTGCTCATCAAATAACTAAGTGCTGCGTGATCGGTGTGAACAATCACTTTGGTACCCATGAGGTAGGGGTGGAACTTTTCCATAGCAAAGACAACGGCTAAGAGTTCTTTCTCGGTTACCGTATAGTTGACTTGGGCCTAGTTCATGGTCTTACTAGCATAATAGACCGGATGGAAGATCTTGTTGATTCTTTGCCCCAATACTGCTCCTACCGGCACGTCGCTAGCATCGCACATGAGCTCAAATGGTAAGCTCCAATTTGGTGCGGTAATAATGGGAATGGTAGTCAACCTATACTTGAGTATCTCAAATGCCTTCATAAAATCATTATTGAACACAAATTTGGCATCTTTTTCCAATAACTTGTACAAGGGGTTCACCACCATTGAGAAATCCTTGATGAACCAGCGGTGAAACCCCGCGTGACCTAGAAAGCTCCTCACTCCCTTGACGGAAGTAGGAGGAGGGAGTTTTCATATCACTTCAATTTTTGCTTTATCAACTTCAATACCATTCTTGGAGATCTTGTGGCCGAGGACAATTCCCTCCTTGACCATAAAGTGACACTTCTCACAATTAAGCAACAAGTTAGTCTCTTCACAACATGACAATACCTTATCAAGATTGTCCAAAAACTCCTCAAAAGAATCCCCCACAATAGAGAAATCATCCATGAAAACCTCGCGAAAGTTCTCCACCATATCAGTGAAGATTGCCAACTCTTCGTCATTTGAATAACTACTATTATCCGCAAATAGGCCTACACCGAAGGACGGCCAACCGGGGCCTCCACTGCTACCCCCCAGGTTTCCTTCAGACCCAGACATTCCCCCCCCCGATGCATGAAGAAATGGAGCGACAGCCCTTTGAAGTTCATCCATAAAGAGGTATCCAAGCGATACTCCTACTTTAATTAGAATTAGATAAATGAAAAAGCATATCGATATATACACCTTGGGGGAGATTCTCTTTAAGAGGGGAAATCGTCGAAACATTCTTTTCTTCTAAAAAAGAAGAAAAATATATAAAAAAATTGTAAATCGACAAGTATAACCAACACTATCACCACAAACACGGAGCCGAGAAAGAGCAAAAAGGATATTCACGATATTCGGAAAGATTTATGTTCATTCGCTCTGCTCGCAGAGNAAGCTTCAAGGCGCTTATTTGCTTTCTATCCCCCGAGCACTCAGTGGAAGAAGAGGAATCAAGTCATGCAGTCGGAAATCCAATCCTTGCTCCCGCAGTCAGTCCTTGGGGTTGATCTCCAGGTTCTGATTCTGCCTCATCTGATAATAGAAGTACCTCCGTAAGAAATCCATCTCAACATCAATTCGCATTTGATGGCTATTTTACTTGAACATTTTCATTAACGCCTTCCGCTTGTAGACAGACAGAAAGCAGAAAGAGAGCCCGAGGTGCTGACCCGCAGCGAGGCAGGCCCGTCTATCCCGATCGGGATGATAAGGACTTGTCCTTCCTTGAATTAAGACTTGAATGAAGCAGAAACCCGGGGGAAATCTCAATAAAAAGAGTCTCGGTTCACTCTTCACCATAGTAGTGTCGCATAAAAAGCGGCTCCTTCCCTTCGCTATAAGCAGAGTTCCCAAGTTGGGGAGTACAGGTCCCAGGTCTTTCCTTTCCTCTATGGCAGGAAGTCCCTCCAGCTTGTCTGGTTAACCGGGCTACCTATTCAAAGATGAACTAATTGCCTTTGGTTTCTTCTAATGGCAGGCCTGTGCCTCCTCTATTCCTGCTTTCCGGGGTACCTCTTCATCTAGTATCATGAAAGAGTCCCCTCTTTGTTTGTCTCTCCGAGTTTCTACTACTAAGTAGCACTTATGCTATTCAATCATAGAATCGATTCCGATCAAGCTGAAAAAAGTAATCCCTATATATGTTATTAGTAAAGCGCTAACGCCCTATCTATAGTAAGGGGGCCTTTCTTGCTCGTTAGCGCTGTGTCTTCAGGTGCAATAAGAATCTTGTTATATCCGGAATACCCATCCAAGAAGCTATAATAAGCACGTCCGGCTAGCCTATCCAACATGTGATCAAGAAATGGAAGCGAAAAATGGTCTTTCCGAGTCACTTTGTTGAGCTTCCTATAATCCATGAACACTCTCCACCCGGTGACAGTTCTTGTGGGGATCAATTCATTTTTGTCATTTGTAATCACAGTCATGCCCCCTTCTTTGGGACACATTGCACCGGCGAAGTCCATGAACTATCGAAAATAGGGTAGACAACCCCAGCATCCAACCACTTGATGATCTATTTCTTGACTACCTCTAGCATGGCCTCATTCAATCTTCTTTGATGTTCCACGGAGGGTTTGGCATCCTCCTCCAATATGCTTTTGTGCATGCAAAAGGCAGGTCTTATGCCCCGAATATCCGCCAATGTCCAACCTATTGCTTTCTTCTTCCTTTGGAGCACCGCAATGGTGGAATCTACCTGCACGTTAGTTAAGCACAAGGAAAGAATAACAGGTAAAGTGGAACAAGGTCCTAGAAACTCATACCTGAGGTGTGAAGGCAAAGGCTTCAACTCCAATGTGGGAGGCGCCTCGATTGAGGGCTTTGTTGGTGGAGTCTTCCGGTTTTCAAGGTCCAAGGAAAGTTTTCGGGGCCCATATGTATATGATCCCATTCCTCGCAAAGCATTGACACATTCTACAAAGCCTTCCTTCTCATCCTCATCATGGTTCAATAACATAGATTCCAAGGTGTATTCAACATTAATCACAACACTTGTGTCATCAACAATTACTTCAGTCACAAGATCCACAAATGAACACACTTCGTTCCTATTAGGATGCCTCATTGATTTACACACATGGAACACAATTTTTTCATCGCCCACCCAGAAGGTGAGCTCACCAACTTTCACATCAACTAAGTCCTTCCCTGTACCTAGGAAAGGTCTCCCCAAAATGATTGGCACCTGATAGTCAACCTCACTGTCAAGTATCACAAAATCTGCGGGAAGTATGAACTTGTCGACCCGAACTAGCACATCATCAATTATCCCCAATGGCCTCTTCATTGTCCTGTCACGACCCGATTCACCCCTCGAAAGGGATTGTGACGGCACCTAGTCTCGACGACTAGGTAAGCCTAAATTTGCAGAGAAATATAGATAATAAAAATAGAGATAGAAAGAAAGAAAAACATAAGTAGACATAGCATAACAACTCGACATGTACAAATATAACTTCCCAAAACCCGGAATGCTAGTAACAAGCTCTGTATTAAAATAGCTCTATACAACGAAGAAGAAGAAAATACATAAGATATCTCTGTCTAAACTAGAATAGAAGCTGACTCGTAGGATTCTGCGGACGCAGCAGAATTACCTTGCAGTCTCCTCTAAGAAGCTACACGACCCCTAGCCACAAAACTGCGTACTGGTACCTGGATATGCATACGAAAAACATGTGCAGGAAAGGCATGAGTACACCACAATTGGTACCCAATAAGTGACAAGCCTAACCCCAGTCAAGTAGTGACGAGGTCAGGTTAAGGCTCTACTGGATTGTTTTATAAGTAAAATAATTTAAAAATAGTACAGAAGGATATAAATTCTAAGGTGAGCAGTAGAAATGAATAATCTGAAAGTAAAACAACAACAGGGAGCCCTTGGCTCAGCACAAAGTATCACACGGTGGAATGTCCCGGGATACATCTCGTAGTTCCAAATGTAAAGATGCAGTATAGGGGGAAAGCTCCCAGAATACGTCCATAGTCCCAATTTAAATATGCAATACAGGGGGAAAGCTCCCGGAATACGTCCGTAGTCCCAATTTAAATATGCAGTACAGGGGGAAAGCTCCCGGAATACGTCTGTAGTCCAAATTTAAATATGCAGTACAGGGAAAAAGCTCCTGGAATACGTCCGTAGTCCCAATTTAAATATGCAGTACAGGGGGAAAGCTCCCGGAATACGTCCGTAGTCCCAATTTAAATATGCAGTACAGGGGGAAAGCTCCCGGAATACGTCCGTAGTCCCAATTTAAATAGGCAGTACAGGGGGAAAGCTCCCGGAATATGTCCGTAGTCCCAATTTAAATATGCAGTACATGGGTAAAGCTTCCGGAATACGTCTGTAGTCCCAATTTTAAATATGAAAATGCAAATGAATGTCGGATAAGGTTTATTTAAGCAGTTCAGGAGAAAAGTCACAGGCAAGGAAAGGATAAGACTAACTAAACATGGTGCACATAGTATCAAATATGGAATTCAAGTAAAAGCAGGTAGACATGCTCCTTCCTAGTATAAACTACACAATTAGCACATTAAACAGTGAAATAAGAGTGAAGTGATTTATGGCATGGAAAGGAAAGTGAAAATTTCAGCAACAATGGCCTGTGTACGTACTCGTCACCTCACGTACACGGCACCCACATAACAAACAGTATCAAAGCAACCTAAGGGGAAGTTCCCAACACAGAGTTAGGCAAGCCACTTACCTCGACTGTTCTACTCAACTCAAAACCACGCTCTTGCCACGAGTACCCGACTTCGAATGTCCCAAATCTATTCAATTCATTTGCATAATGTAAATATCACTTTAAGGAATCAATATAGCTAATTAGTTCGAAGCTAATATGTGAATTTAGGAAAATTTCCCAAAAGGTCCCCCGGGCCAACGTCTTATAATCGGGTAAAAATTATAAATTTCGAACACCCATTCACTCACAAGTCTAACCATACAAGATTTACTCGGATCGGATATCAAAATCCCGATCAAAACTCAAAAGTTTGGCCTAAGGACTTTATCCAAATTTCCCCCCAACTTTCCACCATAAATTCGACATTAAAGGATAGATTTAAGAGTATAATCATGGGAATTAGTCTAAAATGAGTAGGAATCACTTACCCAAATTTCCCAGGTGAAAATCTCCCCAAAAATCGCACTTTCTCGAACTCTCAAGTTCAAAAATGTAAAAATGGCTTAAACCCCCGATTTGGCGTTTTAAGAATCTGCCCAGGACTTTCTTCACTGCCATCGCGAAGAGTAACTCACACGCGCCCTCCGATAACACTACGCGAACGCGAGAATTTGTTTGCGAACGCGGCCCTGAATTACCCAGACATACGCGATCGCGGTTGGCTACACGTGACTGCGTAGAGTAACACTCAATTCCTCAGCCGCCTAATTTATTCTATGCGAATGCGACATGACTTATGCAAACGCAGTGGCTAAGATTCCCAACCTATGTGATCGCGTTCCGCTTTATGCGATCGCGAAGAACAAAATCCCTCCTGCCTCCTATGAACTTATGAAATTTCCAAAATCCACAACCGATGTTGAAACACGTCAAAGCTAGTCCGAATAACCTCAAATTTTACACACAGGTGATAAATGACACTACAGACCTGCAACCACTCTCAAAATTCCATTCCGAGTCCAATATCAAAATTTCACCTATCGGCCGAAATCGCCGAAATTCTAACTTTCGCCATTTCACGCCTAAATCAACTACCGACCTCGAAAACACATTTCGGACACGCTCCTAATCCTGAAATCACCCAACGGAGCTAACGGAGTCGAAGAAATTCCATTCCGGATCCGTATTCACACAATTCCAACTACGGACCGATTTCTAAAGCTTAAACTCACATATAAGGACTATGTGTCCAAAAACTCTCCGAAATTCACAACTAAACATTCCGACAAGTCCCAAAAGCAGAAATAGACATGGGAAAAGTAGTTATCAGGGGATCGGGGCGCTAACTCTCAAAACGACCGACTGGGTCGTTACATTCACCCCCTCTTAAGAAAATCGTTCGTCCTCGAACGAGTATAGATACATAACTGAAGTTGTGAAAAGATGAGGGTACTAACTGCGCATATCCTGCTCGGTCTCCCAAGTCGCCTCCTCGACCGGCTGACCCCTCCACTGAACCTTTACTGATGCAATATTCTTTCACCTGAGCTTCCTGACATGTCTATCCAATATGGCTACTGGCTCCTCAACATAT
Source organism: Nicotiana undulata (assembly GCA_005239495.1). Classification (NCBI taxonomy): domain Eukaryota; kingdom Viridiplantae; phylum Streptophyta; class Magnoliopsida; order Solanales; family Solanaceae; genus Nicotiana; species Nicotiana undulata. The sequence goes on from ML298867.1 coordinate 34,580, forward strand.
GATAAATCCTTGTCCAACTGGACTAAACTAAAATCCAACACATGAGTCGGGTCACCGTGATACTGCCGGAGCATAGAGACATGGAATACCGGATGAACTCCTGATAGGCTGGGAGGCAAGGCTAGGTCATAAGCAACCTCCCCAACACACTGCAACACCTCAAAAGGGCCAATAAATCTCAGACTCAACTTACCCTTCTTCTCGAACCTTATGACGCCCTTCATAGGAGATACCACAAGCAAAACCCGATCACCAGCCATGAATGCCTAATCACGAACCTTCCGGTCCGCATAACTCTTCTGCCTGGACTGAGCTGTGCGAAGTCTCTCCTGAATCACCTTCACCTTATCCAGGGCATCCTGGACCAAAAATTTACCCAACTCAGGCCTCGCCCGGCTCAAATCATCCCACTGGAGACCTGCACCATCTACCATACAAAGCCTCATATGGTGCCATCTAAATGCTAGACTGGTAACTATTATTATAAGCAAACTCTGCAAGTGGAAAGTATTTGTCCCATGACCCTCTAAAATCCATCACATAGGCACAGAGCATATCCTCAAGAATCTGAATCGTGCGCTCGGACTGCCCGTCCGTCTGAGGGTGAAAGGTTGTACTCAACTCTACCCTGGTGCCTAACTATTGCTGAACGGCTCTCCAGAACCGTGAAGTGAACTGTGTACCTCTGTATAAAATGATAGATACTGGAATACCGTGGAGGCGAACAATCTCCCTGATATAAATCTCACCCAACTTCTCGGAGGAATATGTAGTCAACACTGGAATGAAATGGGATGATTTGGTCAGCCGATCCACGATCACCCAAATAGAATCAAACTTTCTCAAAGTCCGAGGAAGTCCAACCACAAAGTCCATGGTGATCCGCTCCCACTTCCACTCCGGAAGCTCAATCTGTTGAAGTATCCCTCCTGGTCTTTGATGCTCATATTTGACTTTCTGACAGTTGAGGAAATTGGCCACAAACTCCACTATATCCTTTTTCATCCTTCTCCACCAATAGTGTTGTCTCAGATCCTGGTACATCTTCGCGGTACCCGGATGAATGGAATATCGCGAGCTACTGGCCTCCTCAAGAATCAACTCCCGAAGCCCATCTACATTTGGCACATAGATACGGCCCTGCATCCTCATCACGCCATCATCACCTATAGTTACATCATTGGCATCACCTCACCGAACCCTGTGATGAAGATCCAGAAGGTGGGGATCATCATAATGGCGCTCTCAAATGCAGTCATAAAGGGAAGATCGAGCAACCACACAAGCTAATACCCGGCAAGGCTCTAAAAGATTCAATCTCACGAACTGACTGGCTAAGGAATGAACATCCAAGGCTAAGGGCCTCTCAACTGCAGGAAGATATGCCAAACTCCCCAAACTCTCCGCTCGGCAACTCAAGGCGTCGGCCACCACATTGGCCTTTCCCGGGTGGTATAATATGGTGATGTCATAGTCCTTTAGCAACTCCAACCACCTCCGCTGGTGCAAATTGAGGTTCTTCTGCCTGAACAAGTGCTGCAAACTCCGGTGATCCGTAAAAATCTCACAGGGAACACTGTATAAATAATGACGCCATATCTTCAGGGCGTGAACAATCGCTCCCAACTCGAGATCATGAACTGGATAGTTCTTCTCATACACCTTCAACTGTCTGGACGCGTAGGCAATCACTCTAGCGTCCTGCATCAACACCTCCCCAAGGCCAATCCTCGAAGCATCACAATAGACTATATAGGACCCTGAACCCGTAGGCAATACCAATACTGGAGCTGTAATCAGGGTTGTCTTGAGCTTTTGGAAGATCTCCTCACACTCCTCAGTCCACCTGAATGGAGAATCTGGTCATAGGTGTTGTAATAGATAAAAATCCCTCTACAAAATGATGATAGTACCCAGCCAAACCGAGGAAACTACGGATCTTAGTAGCTGAAGACGGTCTGGGCCAACTCTGCACCGCCTCCACTGACAGGCTCCCGCCTATACCACTGAACAATAGCAAGGAAGGGGTCGATGCAGCTTTTACCAGAAGGGTCGGGATCGATTTCCACAGGGAGCTAAGAATGTGGGAGTTGAGTGTCTAAATGATCTAGTGGCGTGTCATGCTCTTAATTACACTTCTCATAAAAAGGTTGTTGTAATTTTACTATGATTTAATCTAATTGAACTATGAACTAGCTAACTAATATCTTTTTGTAGATCTTCTCAGTTGATAAAGGAACTAGGGCTGTGACTTCCTCCTAGGTGAATGACTAACGGGTCTAAAATTGAGAATGAACTTGTGAAATGTGGGTGAAAGGAATAACCTCATGTAAAGTTACTCACCCACTACCTCTCGGTAATATGGGTGACTTTGCCCAATTTGGCCTTCTCAAGCACAATTAGGTGTTCTCACTTATGCACATGAATTGGCTCAAGTCAGATGTAGCCATCTCTAGCATTCACCCTTTTATCGGAGCTATCAATCTCTTGAGTTTTCCCCAATACCTCGTTAGCTCAATTACCTAGACTTGGGTCCTCTTTCTCAAGAGTGACCCTAGTCATTAAGGCTTGAAATAGTGTTTGCAACCACTAAATCTGAGATTTATGCACAAATTAAGCTAAATACCAAACACCCATACACATAATCATCCGAAAAATTGAAAACCCATTAATTACCCACACTAGGGTTGAGCCACAACCCTAGCTTAAGGGTCTAGCTACTCATATTTGAAGGAGAAACACAAGTAGAAGATGAAATTAAGCTCATAAATATAAAATACAAGATAATAATTGAAGAATAATGGTTAAAGCTAAACTAAAAATACTCAAAATAGCTAAAAACTATTGTTCACGTGTTCTCCAAACAGTTTATGCCCTAAAAATGAAGAAAAGATCTATTTATACATGGCTGAAAATACTGGACAAAAATGCCCCTCCGGAGAATCCGCTCCCAGCGTATTTTTGAGCGTTGGGGCGAAGAGGCTTCCGCTGCAGCGGTCTTGGACTTTAAAGCTTTCTGATTCTTCCTTTTTGCACCCAGCGGATAAATAAAATGTTGCAGCGATGGCTGGAATGCGGCAGCGGAATAATATCGCTGACCGCGGAATCTTGAATTCCTATTTCTGCCAACTCTCTGAAGATCATCAAACGCGTCTAGTGGATTGGGTGCTGCAGCGGTGGGTAAACCGCTGCAGCGGAAAAATAGTGCGGACCGCATTTTGGATTGCCTTGAAAAACAACTCTCTGAAGTTTGCTAGCGGGGCAGCGGACATGAAATCCGCTACAGCGGAAAAGTGAGTGTTGCAGCGTTTCTGCTGGGTTCAGGGACTTTGCAAGTTTTGCTCCTTTTAAGATCATTTTGTATCAATATTTACAAATTTACTCAATTCCTGCAATTCAAACAAGTTGCATCAAAATGTGGGGTTATTTAAGCCAATTGTTGCCTCAAAACCTAAGAAAATGGGGGTAAAGAGTAGTGTAAATCACTAGTTATCTTCGGATCTACCTTGATCCCATCACAAGACACCACATGACCTAAGAATGCCACAAAATCAAGCCAAAATTCACACTTAGAAAATTTTGCATACAATTTCTTCCCCCTCAAAGTCTGAAGCACGGTCCTCAAATGTTGCTCATGATCATCCTGGGACCGAGAATATACCAAGATGTCATCAGTGCACACAATGACGAAAGAATCAAGATAAGGCCAAAGCACGTTGTGCATCAAATGCATAAAGGCTGATGGGGAATTGGTCAGCCCAAATGACATGACAAGAAACTCATAGTGGCCATATCTGGTCCTGAAGGCAGTCTTCGGGATATCCGGCTCCCGAATCTTCAACTGATGATAGCCAGAACGCAAGTAAATCTTGGAAAATACCCTGGCACCCTTTAACTGGTCAAACAAATTGTCAATGCGAGGCAAAGGGTACCTGTTCTTCACTGTAACCTTATTCAGATGTCGGTAATCAATACACATACGCATAGAGCCATAATTTTTCTTCACAAATAATACCGGAGCACCCCAAGGTGATACACTAGGCCTGATGAAACCCTTATCAAGCAACTCCTGCAACTGCTCCTTCAACTCAGGAGGAGCCATTCAATAGGGAGGAATGGAAATGGGATGAGTGCCCGACAAAAAATCAATGCCGAAATCAATATCTCTGTCGGGCGGCATACCGGGAAGATCAGCTGGAAAAACATCAGGATAGTCCCGCACAACTGGAAATGACTCAATTGTAGGGGTATCAACACTAACATCTCTCACATAGGCTAAGTGCGCATCACACCCCTTCTCAACCATCCGCTGAGCCTTGAGGAAAGAAATGACTCTGCGGGGAGTATACTCTAAGGTACCTCTCCACTCTAATCTCGGTAAATCTGGCATAGTCAGCATCACGGTCTTGGCGTGACAATCAAGAATAGCATAATGGGGCGACAACCGGTCCATGCCCAATATAACATCGAAATCTACCATACTGAGTAATAATAAATCAGCCCTGGTCTCAAAACCGCTGAAAACAATCAACCACGACCGATATACGCGGTCCACAACAAGAGAATCTCCCACGGGAGTAGAAACATAAATGGGGGAACTCAAAGAATCCCGAGATATCCCCAGATGTGAAGAAAAATAAGAAGACACGTATGAATACGTGGAGCCTGGGTCAAATAATATTGATGCATCCCCATGAAAAACAGGGACAATACATGTGATGGATGAATCTGAATCTACGGCCTCTGAACGGGCTGGAAGAGCATAGTACCTGACCTGACCTCCCCCTCGAGGGCGGCCTCGACCTCCACCTCGAGCTGTCTGAGCAGGTGGGGCAGTAGTTGGGGCTGGAAGAATAGCTGGAGGACCCGGTGGAGCACGTGGGGCCTAATAAGTTTGAGATGATGTACCCCTCCTAGCTCTAGGGCAATCTCTGAGCACGTGGTGAGGGTCACCACACCCAAAACAACCCCTCGGAGGACGTGGCGGCTGATGCTGACTCTGAACTGGCCTACTGGACTGGCCGGTGATAGCACCTCGAGCAGGAGGCATATTAGATACTGGTGGTGCATAATAAGGCTCCTGGGGTCTAGGAAGAGCCGGAATACCACTGGCTGCTGGAAGAGCTAAATGAACAGGGTGACTCACAAAATCCCTATCATAGCGTGCTGCTAGTGCACGAACTCCAAAGAAATGACCAGTCTCTCGATACATCTTGGCCTCTCTCTCCTCCCTATCTCGGGCCAACATGCTCTCAATCCTCTGGGCAATACTCACGGCCTGCTGGTAAGTGATATCTGTCTCCAACTCCCTGGCCATACTGGTCTGAATACTGGGGTGAAGTCCCTTAATAAAGCGTCGAACCCTCTCTCTGATCGTGGAAACCAAGGCCGGTGCATGACGAGCCAAGTCACTGAAACGGACTACATACTCTGGCATAGTCATAGTACCCTGGCGTAACTGCTCAAACTCTGCACGCCAAGCATCCTTGAGGCTCTGGGGAAAAACCTCAAGCAAAAATATCTCTGAGAACTGAGCCCAAGTAAGTGAAGTTGCCTCCTCCGGACTACTCAACTCATAGGCACGCCACCACTGATAAGCCTCTCCCCTCAGGTAGAAAGCGGTGAAACAAACCCCACTCATCTCCATAATACCCATAGTGCAGAGAATGCGATGACACTCTTCAAGAAAACCCAGAGCATCATCTAAATCTAGTCCGCTGAAATCAGGTGGGTGGTACTTCTTGTACCTCTCAAGTTTGAGCTGCTCTGCCTCAGAAGCAGCTACCCTGGCATCATGCTGAGCTGGAGCCGCTGGGGGCATAGGAATATACTCTGGGATATGCCCTATATGGACCCTCTGCTCAGGAGTATAGGCTGCGGGAGTCTGTGCCCCTCCCCCGGCCTGAGATGTGGCTGGAGCTATTAGGAGCAGTCCCTCCTGAGACAGAGTGCTGAAGGCGCTCATGAACTGAGCCAAAGTCTCCTGGAGGGCTGGAGTAATAGTAGGGACCTCATGTGCCACTCCAACTGTAGCCGCTGGGGGCTCCTCTATCGCTGCTCTCGCCGGTGCTCTGGCTGCACCGTGTGCTCGTCCTCTACCCCTGCCTCTGCCTCTGGCGGCTCTGGCTAGGGGCTCGGGTGCCTGATTGTCAGTACGTCCGGTACGGGTCCTCACCATCTGTGAGCAAGAGTAGAATAGAGTTTTAGACTTTTGATGACAGTAATTAGCACGATAAGGAGTTCCAAAGAATGTGATTGTTCTTAACAGTTACATAGCCTCTCGAATATAGATACAAACGTCTCTGCACCGATCCGCGAGACTCTAATAAACCGATTTGTGACTTGTGACTCCTATGAACCTAGACGCTATGATACCAACTTGTCACGACCCGATTTATCTCCGAAAGGGATCGTGACGGCACCTAGTCTCGACGAATAGGTAAGCCTAAATTTGCGGAGAAATATAGATAATAAAAATAGAGACAGAAAGTAAAAAAACATAAGTAGACATAGCATAGCAACTCGGCATGTACAAATATAACTTCCCAAAACCCGGAATGTCAAATCTAGTCACAAGATCTGTACTAAAATAGCTCTATACAATGAAGAAGCAGAAAATAAATAAGATGTATCTGTCTAAACTAGAATAGAAGGTGACTCGTAGGATTCTGCGGACGCAGCAGAATTACCTTGCGATCTCGCAGCTACACGACCCCGAGCCACAGAACTGCATACTGGTACCTGGATCTGCACACGAAAAACATGTGCAGGAAAGGGTATGAGTACACCACAATTGGTACCCAGTAAGTGCCAAGCCTAACCCCAGTCAAGTAGTGACGAGGTCAGATTAAGGCTCTACTGGATTTTTTAATAAGTAAAACAGTTTAAAATAGTACAGAAGGATATAAATTCTAATGTGAGCAGTAGAAAAGAATAATCTGAAAGTAAAAAAGCAACAGGGAGCCCTTGGATCAGCACAAAGTATCACACGGTGGAATCTCCGGGGATACGTCCCGTAGTTCCAAATGTAAAGATGCAGTACAGGGGTAAAGATCCCAGAATACGTCTGTAGTCCCAATTTAAATATGCAGTACAGGGGGAAAGCTCCTGAAATACGTACGTAGTCCCAATTTAAATATGCAGTACATGGGGGAAAGCCCCCGGAAACCAATTTAAATATGCAGTACAAGGGGAAAGCTCCCGGAATACGTCCGTAGTCCCAATTTAAATATGCAGTACAGGGGGAAAGCTCCTGAAATACGTACGTAGTCCCAATTTAAACATGCAGTACATGGGGGAAAGCCCCCGGAAACCAATTTAAATATGCAGTACAAGGGGAAAGCTCCCGGAATACGTCCGTAGTCCCAATTTAAATATGCAGTATAGGGGGAAAGCTCCCAGCATACGTCTGTAGTCCCAATTTAAATATGAAAATGCAAATAAATGCCTGATAAGGTTTATTTAAGCAGTTCATGAGAAAAGTCACAGGCAAGGAAAGGATAAGACTAACTAAACGTGGTGCACATAGTATCAAATATGGAATTCAAGTAAAAGCAGGTAGACATTCTCCTTCCTAGTCTAAACTACACAATTAGCACATTAAACAGTGAAATAATAGTGAAGTGATTTATGGCATGGAAAGGAAAGTGGAAATTTTAGCAACAATGGCCCGTGTACGTACTCGTCACCTCACGTACACGGCGCCCACACAACAAACAGTATCAAAGAAACCTAAGAGGAATTTTCCAACACAGAGTTAGGCAAGCCACTTACCTCGACTGCTCTACTCAACTCAAAACCACGCTCTTGCCATGAGTAACTGACTCCGAATGTCCCAAATCTATTCAATTCAATTGCATAATGTAAATATCACTTTAAGGAATCAATATAGCTAATTAATTCGAAGCTAATACGTGAATTTAGAAAAATTGCCCAAAAGGTCCCCCCGGCCCACGTCTCGTAATCGGGTAAAAATTATAAATTCCGAACACCCATTCACTCACGAGTCTAACCATACAAGAATTACTTGAATCAGATATCAAAATCTCGATCAAAACTCAAAAAATTGGCCTAAGGACTTTATCCAAATTTTCACCCAATTTTCCACCATAAATTCAAAATTAAAAGATAGATTTAAGAGTATAATCATGGGAATTAGTCTAAACTGAGTAGGAATCACTTACCAAAATTGCCCAGGTAAAAATATCCCCAAAATTCACACTTTCCCGAGCTCTCAGGTTCAAAAATGTAAAAATGGCTTAAACCCCCGATTTGGGGTTTTAGAATCTGCCCAGGACTCTTCACTGCGATCACGGACACACAGTCGCGATCGCGAAGAGAAACTCGCACGCGCCCTCCGATAACACTACGCAAACGCGAGGATTTGTTTGAGAACGCGGCCCTAAATTACCCAGACCTACACAATCGCGGTTGGCTACCCGCGACCGCGTAGAGTAACACTCAATTCCTCAGCCGCCTAATTTATTCTATGCGAACGCGACATGACTTATGCGAACGCAGTGGCTAAGCTGCCCAACCTATGCGATCGCGTTCCGCTTTTTGCGATCACGAAGAAAAAAATCCATCCTGCCTCCATTTACTCTACGCGATCTCGGACTCTCTCACGCGATCGCGAAGAAGGAAAAACTGCTGCAATTTCACCAGCAAAAACCAACAATCACATAAGGCTAAAAATGCCCGTTTGAGCATCCGAAACACACCCGAGGCCCCCAGGACCTCAACCAAACTTACCAACTAGTCCCAATACCCTATCCAAACTTAGTCGATTCTTCAAAACACATCTCATAACATCAATATCACCAATTATGCATGGATTCAGGCCAAGAACTTATGAAATTTCCAAAATCCACAACTGATGCCGAAACACGTCAAAGCTAGTCCGAATGACCTCAAATTTTACACACAGATCATAAATGACACTACGGACCTACATCCACTCTCGGAATTCCATTCCGAGCCCAATATCAAAATTTCACCTATCGGCCGAAATCGCCAAAATTCTAACTTTCGCCATTTCAAGCCTAAATCTACTATCGACCTCGAAAACATGTTCCAGACACGCTCCTAATCCCTAAATCACCCAACAGAGCTAAAGGAGTCGACGAAATTCCATTTCGGATCCATTTTCATACAGTTCTAACTACGGCCCGATTTCTAAAGCTTAAACTCACATATAAGGACTATGTGTCCAACAACTCTCCGAAATTCACAACTAAACATTCTGACAAGTCCCAAAAGCAGAAATAGATATGGAAAAGAAGTTATCAGGGGATTGGGGCGCTAACTCTCAAAATGACCTACCGGGTCGTTACATGTCCGGTCCGCCATTTGCAACCTCATGGATGTGGGTCTTGGTTGCCCAATCACCAATGTCTTGAACACAGAATAGGGCATCAAGTTAATGCTTGCCCCCAAGTCACATAAAGCTTTGGTGAAATCGGCACTCCCAATAGTGCAAGGGATTGTAAAAGCACCAAGGTCTTCCAACTTTGGAGTTGTGACGACCCGACAGATCATTTTGAGTATCTGCACTTCGCTCGATATTTTGAGGGATCGTGTATCTCCGTGTTATTTTATAGGACTTTTTGGTATGTTTGGACGTGGTCCTGAGTGGCTCGGGTGAGTTTCAGATAGGTTTGGGGCTGCGTTGCGCTCGTTTTTCTTATGTTTCGACGTCGTTTCTTCAAGCATAAATGGCACTATATTAAGCAAATGAGCTCCGATTTCTATTTTGATTGAAGCATTATATCCGTCTCGTAATTACGAAGCCACATCAAAAATAATCGTCGAATTTGGATATCGTATGAGAATTTTATGGTTATTTTACTAATAATTAGGTTGCCAGACTTTTTAGATTAATTACAAAATTACCACTGACACCGTATTTAAAAATCTACACTATTTGAAAATATTAAAACCTACATATCTCATTCATTATAAGGTCGAATTAAGTGATTCAAAAGCCTAACTTGACTAAGATTTCACAAGGAATCCATTGGAGGCATAAAAAGTGAGTTTTGAGATTGTTTGGCACGAGAAACGAGGTAGAATAGCTGGCAAAAAAATATATAAAATAAGAATTTGTTCATTCGGTCATATTTTGAGTTGGGGAGTTCGAATTTGGGCGATTTTCACCATATGGATTGGGGTAAGTTTTCTCTACTCGATTTTGATCATATTTCATGAATCCATCATCATTTTTGGGATTTGATTGATGATTTCAAGGTGAAATTTGGGAGTTTTCCTAAAGTTTCATAATATGAATTATTGAGTTTTGAATATCGATTTGGAGTCGGAATTGAGTGAAACTAATTTGGTTGGACTCGTAACTGAATGAGTTGTCGGATTTTGTGAGTTTTATCGGGGTTCGAGGTATGGGCGTGTGCTTATTGGCCGTATTTGGGATTTGATTTAGGATTCGATCTTTATCATTTGGAATTGTTTTCTTGGGCTTTATTTGATGTATTTGAGTTGCTTTTGGCTAGTTTTGAGACGTTCAGAGGTCACTACGCCCGTGATGGAATTTTTGGAGCATCGTTTGGCTTGCTCGGTATTGTAATTGACTTGTTCAAGGTAAGTGTTTTGCCTAACTTTGTTGAGGGAATATTTTCTCCTATTTTCTAGTGTTTGCTACATGCGGGGGTGATACATATATGAGGTGACGAGCATATATGTATGTGCCGGGGTTTATCATGCTCGGGGGTAGATGACGTTGTAATTGTGTTTTGTAGAATTACGTAATTTCCTTGATTCATTTGATTTAAAGATATTAAGAACGTAGTATAAAATGTTAGAAACAAAGAACTAGCCTAAGATAACTCGATCAAATTTGATAGAATTCTGAGAATACATTGATGTGTCTAGTTTGGCCATCTCTATGCATGATCACTACTACATTTCTACGACCGATATTTTCTTAAGATGTTGGATTTTATACCTGTGTTGCTAATAGATTATGAGATTTGTGGAAGTACTTGAATTATATGGCCCTTGAGGGTTCATTTAAACATTGTTGGCTTGTAAAGCAGTGTTGAGAACTTTGTTTGGAACATTCGTTAAAAACTCTCCTCGATATTATATATATACTTCTTGCCTTACCATTTTATTGATATTTATATGCTTGGTGAGGAAGAGTGTAAAGAACGAAGGGTGATGTCGTGCCATTATTTATATCCATTATCATGTGATCAGGAAGAGTGTAAAGCACGAAGGGTGATGTTGTGCCATTGTTTATATTAATTATCATATGAGAAAGAGTGTAAAGCACGAAGGGTGATGTCGTACCATTATTTATATTCATTATCATGTGAAGAAGAGTGTAAAGCACGAAGGGTGATGTCGTGCCAATGTTTATATTCATTATCATGTGAGAAAGAATGTAAAGCACGAAGGGTGATGTCGTGCCATTATTTATATTCATTATCATGTGAGGAAGAGTGTAAAGCACGAAGGGTGATGTCGTGCCATTGTTTATATTCATTATCATGTGAGGAAGAGCGTAAAGCACGAAGGGTGATGTTGTGCCATATTATTGAGAGTAAAAACATGAAGGGTGATGCTGTGCCATTTCATTTATATTGTTATGCTTTTAATATTGTGAGGTCATGGCACGAAGGGTGTTTCTGTGCAGGTGAGGATGAGGGACATGCATTATGATGTGGTATCTGTTTTCCGTGTATACATTTCCACCTTTACCTTGAGTTGTCATTGTCTCTATTACATATTTTGTGTGACATGTTGTTATTGTCCCGTACTTGATATCTATCTCAATTGTTGTTGTGTTGTCCATACCTTTTTCTTGATTAACTTGCGTACGTCATACCTATTTCCTGCTTTTATAATTATACTCATGTTGTATCTATTCTGTTGCACCTTAGCGTAAGTCTTCCTCCATGTCCTTACTTGTTAACTTGTGAAGATCATGTATTTCCTTTTGTTTGCTATATTTGTACTTAGGCCTCCATCATGCTAGTGAATGGAAATTATAACCCTTTTTTTTCTAATTGTGATCATTACCTTAGTGCTCTCTGCTTAGTCTGTTACTAATGCTCTTCTGTACATTCTCGTTTACTATTAATGCTTGCATATTCCCTTCTTTGTCATTTTTATTGTCGGTATTTCTATCATTTGGTTGGTACTGTTTTACGCATATATGGTGAGGATGAGATAAATGCACGAAGGGTGTTGTCGTGCCATTAGACTTGATGTCTTGAGTACTTTATCACACTATGAAAGTATATGAGGTGATTGTTATGGATCATGGGCTTTCGTTTTAAGGAAAGGGTCGGTTGAGATGTTGGAAACTGTTAAATTGTGATTCTTTCTGTTACTCGTTTATTTCTTGTTGCAATCGCATGGTGTAATCTATTCAATTATTCTATCTTTTGGTTCTATTGCTAGTTTACATTATAGTGTTTATTAATGAGTATCGTTTAATTAAAAACCTCGTCATTACTTCGACAGGGTTAGTCAAGATACTTACCAGTACATGGGGTCGGTTGTACTGATACTGCACTTCTGCACACTCTGTGCAGACTATTGGAGCAGAGCTGCTGAAGAAGTTGGGGGATGACCCTGAAGATGTTCGTGTATTCTGTATAGAAGCTGCCACTTGTCCTTGGTAGTTTTAGACATTATTTATATGTTCATGTAGTTTTCAAACATAACGTTTATTTATTCATACCAGCTTTGTATATTCTAAGTCTTATACGCTCATGATTCGTACTACCATATCTTGGGTAAATTTGTAAAAGTTCCGATAAATCGTAATTTAATTTTTGATAAGTTTATTTGGGTGTTTCTTTTACTAATTGGCTTACCTAGCGGGTCAAGTTAGGTGTCATCATGACCTGTGATTTTTGGGTCGTGACAAGGTGGTATTAGAGCCCTAGGTTTGTAAGTTCTACGAGTCATGAGCAAGTGTCTAGTAGAATCTTGCGGATCGGTATGATGACGTCCATATCTATCTTCGGGAGGCTACAAGGCATTTAGGAAAAATTTCCCTTTCTTCTTTGCTTATCGTGCGTCCTTGTTTCAACTTGCAACGTATGACTTGGACTCCTCCCAATCGCTCATATGTGATGTTGTGCGCTCAGTGCCCACTATATGCTGACGATGGGTGATGCTACAGATGGATTACAACGGGCTATGGGTGCTTGATTATCATCGATGTGTTGTCTAGACTCAAAAGCGGATGCGGTATTAGATCTTCTAGTCGTTCATTTGTGGTTTGAGGCGGGTTCATATGGCTTATTGGTAAGTGCATGTTTGGAAAGATTGGCTGGTGGACTTGCTATTGTGATTAAGGTAAGTGCATGGCAAGGTGTCGATCTGAGTATAACTGGTGAGCCATCTTCTGCATGATGGGATTGGATCGTGTCTCTCGTATGAGGTTTCCATTCAGTGGAGTGCATATGTAATCATTTCAGAGCATTTGGGGAAGTGTTTGATCACTGCAATGGTGGGTAATCGCTTGGCAGAGTCTTCGGGGTGTTTTATGATCAGCATGGCATAAGTTTTGAAGTATTCAGCTGAATAATTGTGTCAGATTAAGGCATGTTGTGAAGATAAGGTACCATGGGTTGTTGATGGGGTGTTATATGGCTTCGAGCTAAGTGGTGGAGTCCGCTAAAAATGATTGTAGTGTAGGGTCATGGGCCGTATCAATTTACGGACCGGGAAATTGCTTGGTTATTTCTTTGAATGGGCATATGCTGGTGTAGCATGGGTTGCCTAACGCGTATAAGTTGTGTATTGAAGATCAAACTAATATGGGTGGTTATCGAGAAGGTTCTGACAAGTTCCGGGTCTTATGTAGCCTTTAAGGGCTTTTTAATTTGTTTGCGGGTGGGCTTGAAAATGGAAGTGGATGTTTCTGCAGGTACGGGATCTATAATGTTTATGGTTCAAAGTTGACTATGAGACTCTCGTAGTGTTGCAAAATTAGCATGTTAAAATCAATACACCACGTGGGATTTAAATGTTGCATGTACAAGATTGCGGTTAGTTTTGAAGGGAAGGATATGAGTTTTTGACGGTATGGACGATCTCTGGTGTTTAAGGTTTCGCTGGCACTATGTGTTTTCACCAGAGCGTCCGTTGGTAGGTATATCGTGTTTTGATTTATGGGTGCATTTTCGAAGGATGATGTAGTATGAGTTACGTATCGGCTATTTGAGTAGCGGGGTTGAGAGTGAGTATGAAAATTTTGGCATTCGTGGGGCTCAGAGGCTGTGTGTTCTTGTTGGCAGACTATTCCTTGATTGCGAGTTGTGAGGAAATATAGAGGATTGAATGATTTGGAAGGTTTATTACATGTTTGGGAACGGTCAAAATTTGGGCGGAGATTATTTTTAGCCTAATGAGAATGTGTAATCTCTATCAGATTGGATTTGCTTGCTCTTGCGCAGTTGTTGCCATATGTATATCATCGGGCCGGAATGGATGTTATTCCCGCCTTGGTTTATGTTATATGTCTCTCTCTTATGATACGATGGGTTGTGAGGGTTACATGATTCTTCTCACGCATATTGTGATTCGGTTTAGGCCTCAGTGCACTATGGGAGAGGTGGACTTTGTGATGTTGCTTAGCTTGTTGCACCATAGTTGTGCTTGACTTTCTCAGTATTGTTTGTTCCTAATGATCTTCCCCAATTCTATTTTGTACACTATGTTGTGCTTGATGTTGACACACATGTGATCAGTTGTTTAACCAAAGAATTAGATTCTTTGCTAAAGCTATTTTAAGAAAAACACGGGTTTCTGATAACCAAAGAATAAGCTAATAATTGCAAGTAAATTTGTAATTGGAAAGCAGTAAGATGCGCAAAAAATAAGTATATTGCAATAGTAGTTCGAATGTGTCCTTACAAGTTATATTTTACTCCCTTATTAGGGAATTTCTTAATATAACGTCTACCCTTTTCAGTAATTGAGCATTAATTACTAATAATGACATTAATGTAACATTACAATGATTAACCGTAATTGTTGCGTGAAGGTTATGTAACGTTTGGCTCATTAATTGAAGATCTCTGAATCTGCCCTTTATTCTGCCTAGATTCATCCTGCCCGTGTCTCTTCATCTTCTCACTTAGGTTAAGATTCTCGTATCTGATTATCCCTTGGGTATGCTATTTCGTGCCTCTTTGCCTCGTACCTCTTCATGAAGTTTCGTCCAGTTGTCACGTTTTCATTGTTCCACATAGATTGTTGAGTCGTCACAATTATTACACGTGTGAAGCTCTTTTTTTTTTACCAGTACAGATAGTCCCCCCACTTGCCATTTATTTATCGATTAATAATTGGTAAGTGGATACTCATTTATGGCGGGAATATTTTGCCGCCGCTTCACTCATAACATTGCATCCATCTCTATATGTAGGCGTCGCTTGTCACTTCCATTTAATGCCCGTGCCAGGTGGCATTCCCGGATTGGTTCTGCAATTGTTCAGCGCCTTTTAGGGCTTTTTGCGGCTGCATCAGTCACGAAGTGACATCTTCAATTATGACTTTCACATCACTGTTTTTTCCATTTTTTGGCGTTTCCTTCGAGTATAAATACCCCTTTTCCTTTCTTTACTTTCACAAAAAACTTCTAACTTTCATTCTTCGTTTGCAAATTCTTTGTCTTTGTAAATATGTCTTATTCAAACCAGCAATCTAAGAAAGTCATTAATGTAGATGATCTGACTCCTTCTTCTGCTCCAACACGGAGTAGGAGAGGCGGTAGGCTTAGGAGTTTAGGTTCTACTCCCTCTAGGAGTTCCTCTTCTTCTCATGTTACTCCCCCATCTTCTTCTAGGTCTTCCATTTCTTTATCTTCTCCAAGGGCTAGGGCTTCTAGATCTTCATCAAAAGATAGAGAACACAATGAACCTCTACATGAACCGAGGGTTGACGAGATAGTACTTGCGGAGTTTTCTTTTGATAGGGATAGTCAGGCCTTAAAATAACAGCTTTCTTCAATGTCTTCTCACGACGGTGCTGACATGTACCCTACCCAAATAACTGAGGGTTTAATATCTCTCGTACGCAGGGACTGTTATTGGAAGCCTGATTTTCCTGTTGTTGTTCCCAATGGTAATCAAAGAATAACCTCTTACAAGACTGGGTATTCTTTTGTTTATACCTATCCTTTCACATTATGATTCAAGCCTCCCATCGACCCCGTTATTATCGAGTTTTGTCGATTTTTCAAAGTTTGTCTGGGACAAGTCTGTGGCGAGTTGTCGCGTGCCTTAGATATTTGGCCAATTTAGCTTCGGTCACCTTTACTTTTTATCATCTTATTCACCTCTATTCTCCGATGTTGTTCCGCCAAGGAGTGTTTACTCTCTCGGCTAGGAGTAAAAGGGTGTTAGTGATTCCTCATGATGATAAAGACCGAGGGTGGTACCTCTCGTATGTTGTTGTTCCTACTGCTGATTTAGTAGGTGAAGAAAATCTTCCCTTCCTTGAGAAGTGGAATCTTGCACGTGAGTACAGTTTTGCTCACATTCATTACCTTTTGGTTTTTCATACTTTATCAGTACCGTAACTGTTTCTCTTCTTTGTAGCAATTATGGGAACCGTTAAGAATTTCTCCGGTTTTCGCGATTCGGTAGAAAAGCTCTTGTTGATTGCTCCGTTAGAACATCGTTCGTGGAAATACCTCTCTGGGAGGTTTGGTTGGAAAGTTAAGACTCACGGTAAGCGAAGTTTCATGTTTTTACTTCTTCCCTCTTTTGAGCTTTATTTGATCCCTTTCATTTGGTAGGGTTTCCTGCTCGTGGAGTTTCTGCTGCAGCTGTGTCTGTTCCGAAGTTGTCCCTGGCGAAGGCCCAGGAGATCATTTTTGGTTCCTCCTCATCAAAAAGAAAAGCAAGTGGGTCCAGGACCTTAGAGGAGGAGGAAGAAGAGGAGTGTTTGCTAGTCCACAGGTTACGTAGGAGGAAGGAGGTCCTTGGCGACGAGTCTGCACCTGTCGTTGACTCCCCCCCCCCCCCCCCCCCCCCCCGTGCCTGAATCTGAAATGTCTACCCCCGAGGATGAAACTCCCTCTCCTGTTCGTGAATCAGTTGATCTCCTGTTCCGTGAAGGTTTTGGTACCATTGTTGAAGAAGCTCCCCTTGCTGTTTTCTCTCCTCCTGCTCCTAAAGAACTTTCCTCAATTACTCCTGTTATAGTCTCTGCTCCCATGGTTATTCCCACTCATGTTGTTGCTTCTGCTCCCGTGGCTTTTTCTGCCTCTCGGACTTCTCTGCACATGGCTCCTTCATCTATCCCCGCTTTCGTGCCTTCTACTACAGAAGTAGGGTCTTCCAGTAAGGGGGAGATGAGGCAGGTGGTGATAGAGGTTCCAGCAGCGTGCAGACTCTTCAAAAAGTCGGGCCAGGCTGACGCATAGTTGAAACCATTGATATGTCCGACTGAGAAAGCTAAGCTGGAAAGCCATGGTTCCCTCACTTGGGTAAATGAAATTGTGCACTCTTCTTTAATGGTAAAATTTGCTCTCCTTTGCCTGTATTCATATACATTCTTACCGTATCTAATTTATCTCCTTTTGTAGATCAATCTTGTAGGCACAGAGTTAATGAAGAGGATTTCCCAAACGGACCAGGCAGCAAGGGATTTCCGTATCGAGGCAGATAATTAGAAGGAACAGTACGAGAGTTTAGAACTTGAAAAGGAGACAGTGAAGGAAGAAAAGTGTACCTTGGAGCATCAAGTTAGGGTGATGGCAGCAGAATTAGCCGTTGAGAAGGCGTCTTCGAACCAGGTAGTCAAGGACAAGTGTCTTAGAGTCTTCATTTGCAGAGCAGCTTTCTCGTGCCTCTGAGAAGATTAGGAGCCTGAAGGCCTTATTGGACCAGAAGGAGGAGTATTCTGGCAAACTTGTTCAATCGCTCGCTCAAACCCAGGAAGATCTTCGTAATTCTTTGGAGAAGGTCCAATTTCTGGAAAGGTCCCTCGCTCTTTTAAAGGCCACTCATGATGTTGTCGTGGCTGAAAGGGATGAGTTAAGAGCTGAAGTTGAACTATGGGAGAAAGATTATGAAGCTCTTGAAGACAAATCAACCGTTGATGTTAGTTGGGCTTATCTGAACTCCCGTATTGACACATTGACGGAAATGGGCCAAGAGAGTTTTGACTTGGAAGCCGAAATTGCTAAAACCAAAGAGACCATTGAGAAGTCTCAGTAAAGTCAAAATCTTTCTTCCCCAGAGGTTGAGGTCCCTACTGCTTGTGTCTCTCCATCTCAAGCCGCTCCTCCTGCTAGTGAAGACAACCCCCCATCTGAAAAAGTTTAAGAACTTGGTTCTCTTTCTTGTTTTTGTATCAATTGGTGGTTACCCCCAGTCCCATCGTGGGTAAAGTTTGGATCCTTCGTAAGTCCCCAACTGACAACATAGGGGCAACCAATGTAAAAATTAATATGGCTTAGACTAAGTTAACACTTAGTTTATTTTGTCGTTAGTATATCAATATCAATATCAACATGACTTTAGTTTCCTTTGAGTTTTTGTTTCACTCTTTAAGTCTTTGCATGCTTTATTCTTGAAGTTTTCGGTTTACCTTTAAGTTTTGCATTTATAAAATGCTCATATTATTCGTACATTTTCGTAATAGGCACGGTTTATGAAAGAGGGACCTTTTTTATTGACACTTAATGAAGAAGACGTCTCAACTTCATAATAGTGTAAATATACAAAAGAGAGATAGGAATTTTCACATGTTTTTCTTTAACAATGTTTTGAAGAAAGTTTTTGCATTAAACTTTCATAACATTTCACATGTGTTTGTGTATCGTCTATAACTCATGCAACTGTTTTCTTTTAACAGATTTGATATAAACTTGCACTCATAAATGTTTTTCTTTTGTAACAGTTTTTTCGAATTAGTACAAGGGGATAACTGTTTTTCGTTTTCAGTTTTAGATATAAGGGTATGAATTTTTACCCATAATTGTTTTTATTGATAACAGTTTTTAAATGTATACAAGGGTAATGTTTTTTCATCCGTAACTGTTTTCATTCACAAAAGTTTTCTGAATAAGTACAAGGATAATGATCTTTCATCCGTAATTGTTTTCTGTTACAACAGTTTTTTGAGTAAGTACAAAGATGTGCATTTCTAACCGTAACTAATATTCTGCCTTTAACCTGAACATTCATTTATATTTACGAATATGTTTTCGAAGGTTTTTGAATTAGGCTTTGTGTTTTGAGTCTTTGGCTCTTTTTGATTCTGCTCATAGTACTTGATTTGTTGGGAAGATGGATCTTCAGGATCGAGCTTTGACTTTTTGATAGTCTTCTTTGCTTCATATTTTCCCTCCATACTGTATAGTCCCCCAAGTGTTTGAGCTTTGAAGGATGAAATCTCGAGCACTTGACTACTCCTTCCTTGTGGTCCTTTTCCTGAAAAGGAAAAACGTACGGGACTCGAAGGTATATAGTTTTTAGCTGATGACTGCTTAACCCTTTAAAACGTCCATCAAAAAGTTGTAACCCGAGACCGGGAATTTAGTTACTTCCTCGTGTCTTTGCAGGTCGAATATCATCATCTGGTGATGGGTTAGCTTTTTGACTATCATCTAAAACGGTTAGTATAATTTTAACTGTACAAAAGCAAAATCGAACGTAATGATACCTGACCGAGGGTATTCCTTTTACTTAGAAGTAGTACTTTTTCAGATGAACAACATTCCAACTGGTTGGTAGGATTCTGTCGTCCATAGCCTCGAGCTCATAAGCGTCTTTTCCAGCAATGCCACGGACATTGTAAGGTCCCTCCCAATTTGGATTTAGTTTTCTTGCACCAGTTTCCTTCGTTGATTGGAAGACTTTCTTGAGGACGAAGTCCCCGATTTTGAAATATCTAAGGTGAGCTTTTCTATTGTAGTATTGCTCTATAATTTGTTTTTGGGATGCCATACGTATTAGTGCAGCTTCTCTTCTCTGTTCGAACAAATCCAGGTTGGTCTTCAACTCGTCATTGTTCGTTTCTTCCGTTGTTGTTGTGAACCTTATGCTTGGTTCGCCAATTTCCACGGGTATTAAAGCTTCTTCTCTGTAAACAAGCGCAAATGGAGTCTCTCCCGTAACTGTTTTTGCAGTAGTCCTGTAAGCCCATAATACTGTTGGTAGTTCGTCTGGCCAGTTTCCCTTGGCTCTTTCCAACCGTTTCTTCAGGTTGTTAATGATGACTTTGTTGGTTGACTCAGCTTGCCCATTAGCTACAGGGTGATATGGTGATGAAGTGATTCTTTTGATTTATAGCTTTCGAAGAATTCTGTGATTTGTGAGCCTATGAATTGTGAGCCATTGTCATATGCGATTTCTTTCGGTATTCCAAAGAGGCATATTATATTTCTCCATATGAAGCTCTTCATTTCTTTTTCTCACACCTGTTTAAAAGTTTCTGCCTCCACCCACTTTGTGAAATAATCAGTTAATACGAGTAAGAACCGTACCTTTCCTTTAGCTGGGGGAAGGGGTCTCACTATGTCCATACCTCATTTCATGAATGGCCATGGCGATATTACTGGGTGAAGTAGCTCCGGTGTTTGATGCATGTTGTTAGCAAATCGTTGACATTTGTCGCATTTAACCACGAAACTCTGGGCCTCTTCTTCCATTTTGGGCCAATAATACCCTGATGTGATTAGGGTTTTAACTAAGGATCTTGCTCCTGAGTGGTTTCCGCAGTGTTCTTCGTGCACCTCCTTCATAACGAACTCTGTTTGATTGGGTCCGAGGCACTTAGCTAAGGTACCCCCAAACATTTTGCCGTATAATGTGTCATGAATGAGGCAGTACCGTGCAGCTTTTCGGCAAAGCGCTTGAGCTGCTTTCTTGTCCTCGGGTACGATGTGATTCTGCAAAAAGTTTAAAATTTCGTTTCTCCAATCCCAGGTTAAATGGTTAAATGTTACCTCATTTTTATCTTGATCGATTGCTGAATGAAATAGGTTTATGATAATTGCATCGTCTTTATTTGTCACTTCCGTAACTGCTGCGAGGTTAGCTAATGCATCCGTTTTTGCATTTTCCTCCCTGGGTATTTGCATAACTTTCTATGACTGGAATTCTCTTACCAGGTCTCGTGCCTATTCCAGGTATTGTTGCATCCGAGCCTCTCTAGCGGTGTAAGTCCCCTGCATCTGGTTCACCACTAGTTGAGAGTCACTTTTGATCACGATTTGCTCAATTGAGAGCTCTCGTTCCAGTTCAAGCCCTGCAATGACAGCTTCGCACTCTGCTTCATTGTTAGTTATGGGATAACATTTAATAGCTTGTCGTATCTTTTCACCCGTAGGTAATATTAAAACAATTCCCAAACCAGCTCTTTTCACATTAGAGGAGTCGTCAGTAAATAGGGTCCATATTCCTGGATTAGCCCCATTAAAGAGTTGTAACTCTTTTTCCACTTCAGGGATTATGCTAGTATTAAAATCAGCGACGAAATCAGCTAAAATCTGAGACTTTATTGCAGTCCTAGGCTGATATATTATGTCATGCTCGCTTAATTCTATCGCCCATTTAGCTAATCTTCCTGATAATTCTTGTTTATGCAGAATATTTCTCAATGGGTATGAGGTTACAACAGTGATTGGATGACATTGAAAGTATGGCCTTAATTTTCTAGATGCCATGATTAGAGCTAAGGTTAATTTTTCTAGATGTGGGTATCTAATTTCAGCATCTAATAAAGACTTGCTTACATAAGAAATTGGAGATTGTTTACCTTTGTCTTCTCTTACCAGTATTGCACTTACGGCAATTTCTGCAACGGCAAGCTAAACATACAATCTCTCCCCCTCTTTTTGTTTAGATAGCAACGGGGGTTTTGATAAATAGGCCTTCAAATCTTTGAGAGCCTCCTAACATTCTTCAGTCCATTCGAATTGATTATGCTTTTTAAGAACTGAAAAGAATTTAAAACTCTTCTCCGAAGACCTGGAAATAAATCTTCCTAAGGCTGCAATTCTTCCTATTAGTCGTTGAACTTCCTTTTTGCTCGTAAGTACATTAGGTATCTCATTAATAGCTTTAATTTGAGCAGGATTTATGTCACGACCCCAAATCCTAACCAGCCGTGATGGCACCTATCGTGGAACTAGGCTAGCCAACCATCACCTTACTACGCATTTGTTCAATTATAACAGTTCACAATTTAATAATAAGCATGCAACCAAGCATAGAATAGTGTAATTTAGTCTTAGCGTCCCAATAATAGTCTAAACAAAACCTCCCAAGACTGGAGTCAATAGTCATGAGCATCTAAGAATAAATAAATCTAACTCTGCTAAAACTATAATATATGTATCTGAATCAAATGCTAAAGCTAAATAAGGAAGGGAAATGGAGAAGCTATGGACGCTGGACAGCTACCTCCAAATCCCGTGAACTGCTGCTAACGAACAAGGCAGCTACTACTCCAAATCGATACCTGAATCTGTGCACAGAGGCACAGGGAGTCTTTATGAGTACGCCAACTCAGTAGTAATAAAAATAAATCACAGTCTGAGAAATATAAAACACACAGTACAGATACACAATTTCACAAAAGCCAGTAAAACACCAAGTCACCAGGTAGTATTCATCAAATACATAAGTTCGAAATCAGTTTCCAGAAATCCTTTGAACCAAGTGTAATATCAGAACTTCTCAGTAAAACTCTCAGTAAAAACCAGTTTGAAAACGAAGTAAATCATAGTTTGAAAAACTCAGTAAAAATCTTCATAAAATTGCCCCTCGATCCATAATAATTTCTCGTAACAATATTTATCCGTATTAGCCCATCGGGCAACCTCACAATCACTCTGCCCATCAGGCAACCTCACAATCACTCTGCCCATCAGGCAACCTCACAATCACTCAGCATAAGCCCCGCAAGAAACCTCACCATCACTCATCATAAGCCCCGCGGGCATCACTCAATCGGTAACGGCGCTCACTAGGGGTGTGTACAGACTCCAGAGGGGCTCCTACAAACCAAGCGCTATAATAAGCCACAACATGGCATAAATCACACACAATATAGGCCCGCAGACTCACTCATATCATAACATCCTCACAATATAGCCAGTAGCCTCACTCAGTCAGACACTCTCAATTTGCCCTTCAGGCCATAAATATATCGGGTTCTCGACCCAAAAACAGTGTTTCATTTTCAAGAAGTAGTATCAAAATACTCTGAGTGTCAAAACAATTTCACAGAAAAGACTGAGTGAAAAATCATAACATATCAGTGAGGAAAATATAGTAAACACATCCCCCCCAAGGGGTAAACAGGTCGACACTAGGCCCAAAACATGGCTTACAACCCAAATCATATCATAATATAATAATACTAATTAAGCATAGGCTTAAAAGTCGGTTTCGCAACTCAATAGTTGCCTAAGTAAGGATTATATCTCCAAGGTTTCAACCTTTGCATTCCAAAACCCGTGAAAGGGTGCATAGTCCGGGGTTTCATACCCTCAGGAAAGGATTTAAAGACATTACTTACCTCAAACTAGCCCAAAATTACTTTGCAATGCGTTTGCCTTTCGAATCAACTTCCGGATGCTCCAAATCTACCAAGTTCAGATTTTTATCATCAAATTATGCTCAAGGAATAAATTCCAATTGAAAAATATCGAATTTAGCACAAAAATCCGAATTCGGTCAAAACCTGACCCCCGGTCCCGCGTCCCGAAACTCATAAATTTTTAAACCAAAATGTTCTTCGTTCTCTCACGAGTCCGTACATATAAAGAATACCAAAATCGGAGTTCGTTTGACCCCTCAAATCGACCCCTAAAGGTCTCATAATCTCAAGCCCTAAACCCACATTTTTCATGAATTTAATACTGAGATTGTGTTCTATAATCATCCATAATTGAGTTTTAGTGATCAAAATACTTACCTCTATGAAGAACACTGATTTCCCTCTTCAAAAATTGCCTCAAGAGCTCTTTGTCCGTACAAAAATGGTGTAAAAGGGTTTAGGTCGCGGAAGGGTTTATTTAGATATGCCCAGTGATTTACTCTCCACGATCGCACAGTACAAATTTTTCCCCTTCTCAGCGATCACAGGTCCCCTCATGCGATCGCATAGTGTATTTTTTCGGACAGCCCCACACGCCCAAATTCCCTTGTGCGATCGCACCCACACTTACGCGATCGCACTATATTATTTCCCTATACTCTGCAATCGCATCTCTACACCTGCGATCGCACAGAGTATTTTTAACCTGCCCCAATTTAACTCTCCGCGATCACACAAATGCCTACGCGATCGCACTTAATAAATTTTTGCTGTAAAAACACCAGCAAAATAGCTATTTCCTTAAGTCCAAATGGGGTCCGTTAATCACCCGAAATCAGTCCCGAGCCCCTCGGGACCCCAACCAACTATACCAACACATCACATATGATCATCAAACTTAGTTGCACTCTCAAAACACTAAAATTAACATCAAAATACCAAAATGCGCGGACTTGGTCAATCTATCCACAATGACCCAAATAGCATCAAAACCCTTCGAAGTCCGTGGAAGCCCCGCTACAAAGTCCATCGTAATTCTCTCCCATTTCCATTCTGAAATACCTAACCTCTGAAGCAAACCACCTGATCTCTGGTGCTCATACTTGACCTGCTGGCAGTTGAGACACCGTGCTACATACTCAACAATATCTCTCTTCATCCGCCTCCACCAATACTGCTGTCTCAAATCCTGATACATCTTGGCGACACCCGGATGAATAGAATACCGCGAGCTGTGGTCCTCTGCTAATATCAACTCTCGAATACCATCCACATTGGACACGCAAATACGGCCATGCATCCTCATAACTCTATCATCACCAATAGTCACATCTCTGGCATCACCCTGACGAAGTCTATCCTGAAGAACTAATAAGTGTCGGTCATCATACTGCCGAGCTTTAATCTGATCAAATAAGGAAGACCGGGAAGCCATGCTAGCTACCACCCGTGGAGGGTCTGACAAATCCAATCTCACCAACTGACCGTCTAAAGCTTGAACAACAAGGGCTAAAGGTCGCTCTGCTGCTGAAAGGTAAGCTAGACTTCCTAAACTCTCTGCTCTGCGACTCAAGGCATCGGCCACCACGTTGGACTTCCTCGGATGATACAAAATAGTCAAGTCATAGTCCTTGAGAAGCTCCAACCATCTCCTCTGTCACAAATTCAAGTCTTTTGGTCTTAGCAGATACTGCAAGCTACGATGATCGGTGTAAATCTCACACTGCACTCCATACAAATAATGTCGTCAAATCTTTAAGGCATGAACAATAGCAGCTAACTCAAGATCGTATACTGGATAGCTCTTCTCGTGCACCTTCAACTGTCTAGACGTGTAGGCAATCACCCTACCGTCCTGCATCAACACCGTTCCCAAGCCATCTCTAGAAGTAACACAATAGACCGTATAAGAACCCGAACCAGTAGGCAGAACCAACACCGGAGATGTAGTCAATGCTAACTAGAGCTTCTGAAAGCTCTCCTCACAGTCATCGGACAATCTGAATAGAACACCCTTCTGTGTCAATTTGGTCAGAGGTGAAGCAATAGAAGAGAATCCTTCCACAAAGCGTCGGTAGTAACCCGCCAAACTGAGGAAACTCCGAATCTCTGTAGCTGAAGACGGTCTGGTCCAACTCTGCACCGCCTCAATCTTCTTCGGATCAACCTGAATACCTTCACTAGACACTACGTGCCCCAAGAAAGCTACTGAACCAAGCCTAAACTCACACTTGGAGAATTTTGCATAAAGTTTCTCCTCCCTCAATCTCTGTAACACAATCCTCAAGTGCCGGGCATGCTCTTCCTGGCTACGATAATAAACCAGGATGTCATCAATGAACACAATGACGAACGAATCAAGGTAAGGCTGGAACACACTATTCATCAATTGCATGAACGCGGCTGGGGAATTGGTCAGCCCAAATGACATAACCAGGAATTCATAATGACCATATCTGATCCTGAAAGCAGTCTTTGGAATGTCAGACTCCCGAATCTTCAGCTGATGATACCCTGACCTTAAGTCGATCTTGGAGAATACCTTAGCTCCCTGAAGATGATCAAATAAGTCATCAATACGAGGCAAAGGATAACGATTCTTCACCGTAACCTTATTCAGCTGCCTATAATCAATACACATACGCATGGAAACATCTTTCTTTTTCACAAACAACACCGGCGCACTCCAAGGTGACACACTCGGCCGAATGAACCCCTTATCTAAGATTTCCTGAAGCTGCTCCTTTAATTCTTTCAACTCTTCGGTGCCATGCGGTAAGGTGGAATAGAGATAGGTTGAGTGTCGGGCACCTAGTCAATACCAAAATCAATATCCCTGTCAGGTGGCATGCTTGGCAGGTCTGCAGGGAATACGTCCGGAAAAACACGGCCTACGGGAACAGAATCAACAAACGGAGTCTCACTACTAACATCCCTCACAAACGCAAGATAAGATTCACACCCTTTTTCAACCATACGATGAACCTTTAAGTAAGAAATCACTCTTCTAGGTACATGCTCTATAGACCCCCTCCACTCAACTCTCGGAACTCCGGGCATACCTAAGGTAACGGTCTTAGCGTGACAATCAAGAATCGCATGACATGGGGATAACCAATCCATGCCTAAAATTACATCAAAGTCGACCATACTGAGTAACATTAAGTCTACCCGGGTTTCCAGACCCCCAATAGATATAAGACACGACCGATACACACGGTCCACAACAATAGTATTGCCCACCGGAGTCGAAACATGAACAGAAGTAACTAGAGACTCACGGGGCATATACAGGAAATGAGCAAAACAGGATGAGACATAAGAGTACGTGGAACCAGGGTCAAATAAAGCCAAAGCATCAATGTGACAAACTGAAATAGTACCTGTAATCACCGCATCTGAAGCCATAGCACCAGGCCTAGCCGGAAGTACATAAATACGTGGCTGGCCTCCACCTGCTCGACCTCTCTTTCTAGGACGGCCTCTAGCTGCCTGACCACCACCCCTAGCGGCCTGGTTGGTGGTGAAGTGACTGGGGATGAAGCCGAGGGTTGAACCCTCTGCTGAACTAAACTACTAGGACGATGGGGACATTTCCTCCACTCATGTCTGAACTCTCCACACTCATAAAAACTACCTGGAGCTGGAGATGAAAACTGACGAAAACCCCTGCCACCATGATAACCACCAGACGAACCATACATAGAAGAAACCTGATAAGATGATACTCGGGCGGAGCTCTGAGCTGGAAGGGCACTAAAAGATGAACGTCCCTGATGAGAATTGCGAGGACCCTGCCCCGAAGATACATCACTATAAGCTGGGCAAACTAGCTGTGGAGGTCTAAATGGACGACCTCTGATGTGCTGAAACTGACCTCTAGAAGGGGCACCAGTGAAGTTACCTACTCCCCGAGGCCTCTTGACCTCTCTCTCCTCACGATCCTGCCTACGAACCGACTCAATATCCCGAGCAATGTCGACAACCTGCTCAAATGTAGCTCCAGACACTCTCTCTCTGGTCATCAAGATCCGAAGCTGATAAGTAAGACCATCTACAAACCTCCTAATCCTCTCTCTATCAGTAGGGACAATCTCAGAAGCATGTCTGGCCAACTCGGAAAACCTCATCTCGTACTGAGTAACTGACAACTCTACCTGACGTAACTGCTCAAACTATTTGCGCTGCTCCTCTCTGTGGGACTGAGGAACATACTTCTCCAAAAAGATCGTGGAGAACTGCTGCCAGGTGAGAGGTGTTGAACCAACCGTCCTACGCCTCTCGAATGACTCCCACCAAGTAAAAGAAGCACCAGCAAACTGAAATATAGCAAACGAGACCCCACTAGTCTCCAAAATACTCGCAGTACGTGGTATCCTCTGGCATTTATCAAGAAAACCTTGGGCATCCTCACCCTCTGTGCCACTGAAAATCGGAGGCTTAAGTCTACTGAACCTCTCCAGTCTACGCTGCTCATCCTCGGGCATAGCTGGAACTACAAAATCCTAGACTGGGACAACCGGTTGGGCTGGGTCTACCCCCGGTGTCTGAATACCCAGCACAGCCTGCTCAGGTGTCCGGGCAGTTGGAGTCTGATTGCCTCTTCCAGCCTGAGCTGTAGTGGCAGTAGTGGACATAGCAACTGCCTGAGCTAAACTAGAACACACCGTCAATATCTGAGTCAGGGTCTCCTGAAGACCCGGAATAACAATAGGCACTGCCGGTGCCTGAGCCTGTCCCGCTGGAGCACCATCGGCGGGAACCTGATCCTGAACGATAGAGGGATCCTATGGTACTACCCCGGCTGCTGCCTAAGATGGTCCCCTACCTCTAACACGGCCTCGACCCCTTGTGGGTATGGCTGGTGTCTGGTCACCCTTATCAGTATTGAGTGTCCTCACCATCTGTGAGAGAATGAAACCATATGAGTTTAGATTTAAAGAATCAATAGATTGGCACGAAAGAGTTCAAGAAAAATAGAGATGTTTCCTAAGAGTTCTGCAGCCTCTCGAAGATAAGTACAGACGTCTCCGTACCGATCCGCAAGACTCTACTGAACCTGCTCATGACCGTTGAGTCTTATGCAACCTAGAGCTCTGATACCAACTTGTCACAACCCCAAATCCTAACCAGCCGTGATGGCGCCTATAGTGGAACTAGGCCAGCCAACCATCACCTTAATATGTATTTGTTCAATTATAAGAGTTCACAATTTAATAATAAGCATGCAACCAAGCATAGAATAGTGTAATTTAGTCTTAGCGTCCCAATAATAGTCTAAACAAAACCTCCCAAGACTGGAGTCAATTGTCATGATCATCTAAGAATAAATAAATCTAACTCTGCTAAAACTATAATATATGTCTCTAAAATCAAATGCTAAAGCTAAATAAGGAAGGAAAATGGAGAAGATGTGGACGCTGGACAGCTACCTCCAAATCCCGTGAACTGCTGCTAACGAACAAGGTAGCTACTGCTCCAAATCGGTACCTGAATCTGTGCACAGAGGCACAGGGAGTCTTTATGAGTACGCCAACTCAGTAGTAATGAAAATAAATCACAGTCTGAGAAATATAAAACACACAGTACAGATACATAATTTCACAAAAGCTAGTAAAACACCAAGTCACCAGGTATATTCATCAAATACATAAGTTCGAAATCAGTTTCCAGAAATCCTTTGAACCAAGTGTAATATCATAATTTCTCAGTAAAAACCAGTTTGAAAACGAAGTAAATCATAGTTTGAAAAACTCAGTAAAAATCTTCATAAAACTGCCCTTCAGGCCATAATCATTTCTCGTAACAATATCTTTCAGTATTAGCCTATAAGGCAACCTCACAATCACTCTGCCCATCAGGCAACCTCACAATCACTCAGCATAAGCCCCGCAGGCAACCTCACAATCACTCAGCATAAGTTCAGCGGGCATCACTCATTAGGTACCTGCGCTCACTAGGGGTGTGTACAGACTCTGGAGGGGCTCCTACAGCCCAAACGCTATAATAAGCCACAGCATGGCATAAATCACACACAATATAGGCTCGCAACCTCACTCATATCATATCATCCTCACAATATAGGCCAGCAGCCTCACTCATATCATAACATCCTCACAATATAGGCCAGCA